>JAHKKF010473962.1:0-11256 GCA_019740295.1 Labeo calbasu
GGCAGTAACCTCAAAGGTGCACCTTTCTTTACCCCTAAAAGCCAGGGAGCATACTAGTACCATACAAGTACACACGCATTAAGGGTAGATAAGGTACAGAGGTTTACCTTGGAGGGTACCTGATGAAAACCAACCATGGTGTTACATAAGTAGTACTAAAGTAGTACTAATGTTGTACCCCTAAAGGCCTAACTTTAGCACAAATTGTTTCTTACTGACAGCAATTACAGGATATAACAACCAATTTGAACTTTTAACAACCAGTTTAAATAAATTTACTTACACAAACTAGCCTAATTAAAATAAATATTTCACGTACACTATACTGTTCAAAAGTTTGAGGTCAGTGCGACTTTGTAATGTGTCTTTAACCATGCTAACAAAGGCTGCACTTATTTGAACAAAAAAAAAAAAAAACAGTAAAAACAGCAAGATTGGGAAAATGAATAATTAAAACAACTATTTTCTATGTTAATATATTTTGAAAAATGTAATGTAAAAAGCATCTGTGATCAAAGCTGATTTTGTTTTTTGATTTTTATCAAAATTTTACTCCAGTCTTGAGTGTCACATGATCCTTCAGAAATCATTCTAATATACTTTACTACTCAAGAAACATTTTCAATCAATGTTGAATAAAGCGAAAATATACATATCTAGTTATTATTATTATTATTATTATTATTATTATTATTATTATTATTTTAACATTTTAGCGTACCCTCCTCATATACATTAAATGAGCACTACACATAAGTTCAGGAAAAAACGCATCTCGCAGAATGGTTGATTGCACGATTTTAGTAGTTTAAAAGTAGTTTCGAAATTTTGTTTTTTGAGGAAAACATTTCAGGATTTTTCTTCATATAATGGACTTCAATTGTGCCCCCGATTTTGAACTTCCAAAATGTAGTTTAAATGCAGCTAAATGATCTGTCTCTAAATGATCCCAGCCAAGAAGGGTCTTATCTAGTGAAACGATTAGTTTTTTTTTTTTTTCGGAAATTAAAAATGTGTATACTTTTTAAGCACAAACGCTGTTTACAAACAAAAGGGTACAACATGTTGGACGATTCTGAAGTTGTAGGAGAAAATAAGATGGAGTTTTTTTAACCATACTCTACCTTTTTTAGCTGCAGTACACAGACGATGAACTTAGACGTGATTCGTAGTAGCGATGCGAAGTTTGGATCATTTTACAGACTCGGACCTTTGAGCCTCGTTGAGCAAAATGAATGAATTCTTTTTTGAGTCGATTCGTTAATTTTACCAAAATCAGCATCACGTGACAGCCCCGTAAGATGAACGAACGACTCAAAAAACCCAAGGACTCGAAACAGGTGAACTAATTCCAGTACAGAACCTAATAGGATGTTGCGCATGCACAACTGAACGAATCACTCCCCGAGACGACTCGTTCTTCGCGAGTCACATTAAAGATTTGTTCAAAATGAACGAATCGTTCAAGAACGACCTGTGGACACGCATCCGAGAGCCTATGCTACGCAAGCTTTTGTGCTTAAAAAGTATACAAATTTTTATTTTTCGAAAAAATGAGAGATCGTTTCGCTAGAAAAGACCCTCCTTCCTCGGCTGGGATCATTTAGAGCCCTTTGAAGTGGCATTTAAACTACATTTTGGAAGTTCAAAATCGGGGGCACAATTGAAGTCCATTATATGAAGAAAAATGCTTAAATGTTTTCCTCAAAAACCATCATTTCTTTACAACTTAAGTCAAAAAGACATGAACATCTTGGATGACAAGGGGGTGAGTAAATTATTTGTAAATTGTTGTTCTGGAAGTGGACTTCTCCTTTAATATATTTTAAAATGTAATTTATTCTTGTGATCAAAGCTGAATTTTCAGCATCATTACTGCAGTCTTCAGTGTCACATGATACTTTAGAATTCATTCTAATATGCTGATTTGCTGTTCAAGAAACATTTGTTATTATTATTATTATTATTATTATTATTATCAATATTTAAAACAGTTAAGTACATGATTTTTTTTTTCAGAATTTTTTGATGAATAGAAAAATCCAAAGCACAGCGTTTATCTGAAAGAAAACAATTTCTATTTCAGATGAATGCTGTTCCTTTCTATTCATTAAAGAAACTTGAAAAAAATCCACTCAGCTGTTTTCAACATAACAATAATAATAAGAAGAAGAAGAAGACGAAATGTTTTTTGAGCAGCAAATCAGAACATTAGAATTATTTTCATGTGACTGGAGCAATGATGCTAAAAATTCAGCTTTGAAATCACAGGAATACATTTCGTTTTAAAATATTTTCAAATAGAAAACAATTTTTTTTAATAGTAACAATATTTAAAAATGTTACTGTTTTTGCTGTACTTAGGATCAAATAAATGCAGGCTTAATGAGCAGAAGAAACTTCTTTAAAAAGACATACAAAAACATTTGACTGGCAGTGTATATATCTTTGTTTATTTTGTTAAAGAAAGTTGTCAGTGTAGGATTTGTTTAAAGAGTTAAGGGGGAAAAACAACATAAAAAAGTTACTAATAATAATTATCAACATTTATTCTAATACTTAGAATACTTAATTTAGACTAATTGCCACGACTCGTGAGGCGTATATGGATATTGACATATGTACATTTATTGTATATAGATTTGCTGCATATTCTAATCATGTCTTCATTGCTTGTATCTTTTTGATTAGATTTTCTGTGTATAGGACTTGCAGTTTTTAAAGGCACTGATGGACAACAATGGACAAACAATGGAGCAGCTGCGTAAGTCTTAAGTTGACACCCCAAACCCAAGCTTTTTCACATGACTAAATCAAATAGCTGTAAAATATAGATCATATACAATATATTCTTTATTTGTTCACCATGACGGATTAGGACTCTCTTAATTGATGTTGATGAATCTAAAACTATCCCTTCAAACTCCTTTAATAGATATTTCTGCTTTGCGGTATTACTCACATTGCATGTTTCAAATATTCTGGTTTAACTGTCATTTGTTTTTCAGATGCTCAGTTTGTGGACCGTCACAGTGACGAGCTCACCCAGAGGGTTACTGCTGTGATGCCCATTGCTGATTCACTGAAAGCTCTTAGAATAATTCACGAGGAAACTTACTCACAGATATTTGTAGCCTCTACAAGAATGGATAAAATGAGAAAGTTACTTGTGGCTCTGAGCACCAACAAAGCAAAATCTTCTTTTTATCGTTTGCTCGAACTTAATGACCCCTTCCTGTTTGAAGATCTTAAACGAAAAGGTGAGAGAGAGTAGGACACATACAACACTTACAAGGCAAAATCCAACTGGCTACAGCAAAGATTCTAGATCTGATTGAATGTTCATACTTTTGTTTGTAGGTTATCATTTTTCTGCTTACTATGTTTATGCTGCTTGTACTAAACTCAAAAAAATCTCATTAAAAGTCATAAATACTGAGCATTTAATTTAAAGAAACACTGGTGAAAACGAGAAATATTTGGAACATTCATAACCTTTATATTTTCCACAGTACCTCAAGAAATTGAACAGGGAATGGCAGGGTCATCTGCACAGACCTCATCAAAAGTACTGGAAACTGAATCTCACCCTCAAAATGCTGAAACAGTACAGACGGAAGCTATCCAACAGAGGACTGAGGACCAACAAATCACCAGGTGGAACAGAGACAGATCCTGTACGACACATAGTGCAAAAATAGAGGAGCTGTTAGGAAAGCCTGACAGAAAAAAAGTAGGAAACCTCTGCTTTTATAAAGATGAGAAGTACATGATTGGCTCTGGAGGAAGCGGCACACAAGTATATATTGGTGTGCGTGAAGACGGCATTGAGGTGGCCATTAAAATAATAACCAAGAACCCACAGAACAAAAAGGACTTTGAAAATGAACTGATTCATTTGCAAGATTCAAAGCTTGAAAGCCCATATATTGTAAGGTATGTGACCTGTGCAGAAGATGAAGATTTCTACTATCTCGCAAACCAGCTTTGTGAATATGATCTAGTGGACTACATGGAATATCTTCGTCAGCCAGAGCAAAAGGACAGAAAAGAGACCACGCTGAGGAGAATAGTGAAGGAGATGCTTCTTGGCCTTCAAGTTCTTCACCATGCTGGAGTGGTACATCGTGATATAAAGCCTAGTAATGTTTTGATAGGTATAAATGTACATCTATTTTTTTCTTTTCACAGATTAACATAAACGAATCTACACTTTTGACAAAAATTTTAATTGTCATCATTTACCCATCATGTCATTCTAAACCAGTCATCATCCACTTTAAAATGAAAACAATTTAACTTTCACTCAACATATTCAAAACTAACAGTCCTACTCTTATTAGATAAAGAAGAAAGGGCAAAGCTGGCTGACTTTGGTATAAGTCGCAAACTGCAGGACGGGAAAACCAGAGTGCATACTGCTAGAGCTGGCACCAAAGGCTGGGAGGCAACGGAGATCCTGGAACAGTTCAAACAGGGCAATACAGAGCTCAAAGCGCATTACAATCAGAGCTCTGACATTCAGGTTTGTGAAATACCATGAATCAACTGCAGTCCTGCCAACAAGAGAGGATTTATGGTTGTTTGTGATTTCTTGAACTTTTCCTACTCTAATCATGGCCAGTAGTTTGTATTGTGCATTTGTTGTAGGTTGCGGGGATGTTAACATATTACATCCTCTCTGATGGGAAACATGCTTTTGGTGATAGCATCCGCTGTGAGGTGAACATTTCAGAAGGGAAATATTCTCTTGGCGATATTCAAGACATTGCAACAAAGGATCTCATAGAATGGATGATCAACAAAGATAAAGATGAGAGACCGACCATCAACAAGGTCCTAAATCACCCTTATTTCTGGGATGATAAACGGTAAATTATAATTTATGTTTGATCCTTTGGAAGAAATAATTTGCTTCTTATTCTGTTCACTGTTATCCTTATTATCTTCTGCCTAGTCTTTCACTGAATCCTTTTATTCTTTTACCTCTTGCTCCTTTCATGTGTTTGGTTCCATTGTTAAATTTTCCAGTCGGGAAAATTTTTTAATCATAAATTCCCTGACTAGCCCTCATATTTATGCCTTTCTTTCTCTTAAAGAATAATTAGATCATTATTATATTATTGATCTGTGCAGAAACAATGTGAACTCACCTCTGAATATGCTATTTGCCTTCACAATATTGTTTTTTCTTCAGGATAAGAGAGGTTCTTCACAATCTGGGTAATAAAGATGAAGTCCAGGATTACGAGAACTATAAAAACAATAAAAAGCTTTATGAGACTGTAAAAAAATACACAGAGGGAAAAACCTTTTCTGACTGGAAGACAAAGGTGAGCAATGACTTTTTCACCTAAACATAAGAGATGTGTTGTCCTCTCCTTGCTAAATTGCTGGTTGGTTCAGTTAAGGGTGTGTTTGGACTATTAACAGCACAGCAATTAGTGTTTCTTAACTGGTAGGCATTATTGACCCCAAACTGGGTTGTCTCTTATGTTCGGACAGAGGGGAACAATCAATGCTAAATAATAAAGTGCATCTAACCATATAATCGTGCATATTTAGTACAGCAAAATAAAAAACAGTCAACTTTTAAAGGAGAGGAAACATTTTCCATTGTTGTTTGCATCTGTGCATCTTACAAATGTATGAATCACTTGGTAGAAGCAATTTAGGGTGCTTTCACATCTGTAGATCGATTGCTTTGTTTCCAAAACAGGGATTAAAAGTATTACAATGATGCTTTTGTGGTTCACTTTCACACAGTAAAGTTTCTAAAAGGACCAAATGTGTTAATACAAGTCATGCGTGAGTAAATTGTCCTCTCATTGGTCAAACTTCCATGGTTTATTTTCCGGATTCCGCTCAGCTGTCATCCTTCAGGATGAAATAACAACAGCTTTGCGGGCTTATTGTTGCAATTTTTGTAGCTGTCGTTATGTTAATTTATCATTTTAAGCAGAAGTCCAGGATTTGTCTGAAAAAAAAAAACATTTTAAAAATGCACCTACTACAAAGAGAGCAACAAGACGCCATCATAAAATGAAAAGGTGCGCTTTGATTTTAAATAGCGAAGACGTGCCCACACACAGACATTCACAGGTTCATTTTTAGCAAAACAATATAGCTACTGCTTTTCACGGAACGTCTAGGTTACATCTGTAACCCTCGTCCCTAAAGGAGGGAACGGAGACGTTACGTCAAGTGACGTATTTGGGGTCTCATTGGGAGCCCAATCACCTCTGAGCTAAAGAGAAAATTCCAATGAAAATTGGCGAGTGGAATTTGCATGCCAAGCCACTCATAAGATGGCGGCATGCATCAACTTATTCAGATTTGTGCTGAGAAGCTGAGCTGTAACCCAGCATTCAACGCAGCTCAGGACTGTGGCAGGAGGACGTAACATCTTTGTTCCCTCCTACAGGGAACGAGGGTTACAGGCGTAACCCGTAAGGAATGGCGCAGCAAGCCGACACCGAGCCATCCTCCTGCAAATTACCTGATGTTACCTTAACACATGGGAGGACACTGGCTCTATACAAAGATTATAGAATCTTGCCCAGCTCGCAGCTCTACAGATGTCTGCTAGAGAGGCGCCGTGCGCCAGTGCCCGGGAGGGGGCGTGGCTCACCCTGGCATTGGCATGGGAGTTGCCATTTTCCGGGGAGAGTGAATTGTCATGAGAGCGCATCGGGTGCACGATTCAGCTCCCCCGGGATGTGAACAGCGCACAGCGATCTGTGCCGCGTCTTACTCCAGAGGAGAAGATGGTGGGCGAATTGCGACATGCGACAGGAGCAAAGACCACTCTGACGCTTGATGTATGCCACCGTCGCGATGTTGTCCATGCAGACTAGCACATGTCTGTCCCGAAGCATCGTTAGGAACCAGCGCAAGGCAAGAAGCACTACTAGCAACTCGAGGCAATTGATGTGCCACTGCAGTCGAGGTCCTGTCCAAGAGCCCGAGGCTGCCTGCCTGTTGCATACGGCACCCCAGCCTGTCTTAGAGGCATCTGTATTGACTATCATGTGCCTCGACACACCTGCCCATAGGAACACAAGGTCTGACCAAGGGCTAAAGAGACGGTGACACTCTAGGGTAACGCCGACCCGGAATGTGCCACGGTACCATGCCCATCTCGGGATCTGGCTGTGTAGCCAGTGCTGAAGCGGTCTCATATGGAGCAAACCGAGCAGCGTCAATGTTGCTGCGACTGCCATATATCCCAGGAGCCTCTGAAAGTATTTGAGATGGACCGCTGTCTTGTGCCTGAAGAGGTTCAGGCAGCTCAGCGCCAACTGCGCGTGCTCGCTTGTGAGGCACGCTGTCATATTGACCAAATCAAGCTCCATACCGAGAAAAGAGATGCTCTGCACAGGGGAGCGCTTGCACTAAAAAATATGGACGTAGTGTCCGTGACATCACCCGTAGGTTTCTGATGAGCATTTTTGAAGCTCTTAGTGGGCGGGAGTCAGCCGTCGCCATCTTGGAATCGCGTCACTGCACGTCACTCCCAGATAATCGAAAATGGGCAAAGAGTCGGGACGTGGGTGGAGCTGGTTGCTGAAACCACGCCCGCATAGCGCGACAGTGGTGACATCATTGGCAATCCACCTGTCACTCAAGTAGCCCACTGTAAATTATGCAGAACTTTAAGGCTTAATATAATTTAAATGGAAAAGTTATAAAAAAATTCACCCCCTCTCACAATTGACATGAAGGGCAAAATTAGCTATATAGAGCTAATTTGTACCAGGCTGTAAACATATTTTTTTCTGCTGTAAAGTTGGGCAACATGGGGAGTCTATGGGATTGACTCCCTTTTGCAGCCAGTCTCTAGCAGCCAGTCGATGAATTGCAGTTTTAGTCACTTCTGAGTTGGCTTCAAGAGGTAGACCGGGAGGTTGCCACTTGGTCATAACCCACCACTCTTCTTGGGTACGATGAAAGAGGGACTGTAAAATCCAATTTCATCTCAACTGGAGGGACCGGCTAAATTGCGTCCTTCACCAGGATGACTGCTATCTCCGCACGCAGGACAGAGATTACAGATGTGAAAAGGACGCCTCTGAACCATGTTTCGTTGGAAAATTTGCTCTTTTAGGGCTGGATTGCCCAGGGAAGGACCGCAGCACAACTGTGCACTTAGGGGCAGTGCTCTTTGCTGAATGCAAAGACCGGCTTTGTGTTTAAAGCTGGCCACGCAGCCAAGAGGAAATCCAACGTATTTTTCTTTCTCTTCAATTGCTCTGCAACAGGCGATGGCTCCGAAGCAGAAGTCTGAATGAGTGAATGCACACTGACATCTTATATACCAGTATGTACGGTGGGAGTGGCTTGGCATGCAAATTCCACTCAACAATTTTCATTGGCCTTTTCTCGACCCCAAATACGTCACTCGACATAACGTTGAACGTGACTGACTGAACTGATTGCTTTCTTACTACAACCGAACTGCTCCAGAGTTCATTTTCAATCGAGCCGAGACCACCTCGTTCAGGCGATCTCGGACCGTTTGATTGTTGTGTTCACATATGCTCAAACGAAGCGAGCTAAGGAGAGAAACACGCCACAAACAAAGTGCCAGGTGTGAAAGCACCCTTAACAAATGTCAGCATGAACAGGTGATGTGATGCCCTCACAATTCATACAACATAATTAAAGAAAAATACAAACCAGACTATATTAAATATAAATTCAGTTGCAACATATCTAAACCTAGTTTGTGCTGTGTTTATGTGCTACATCTGTGCTTCATATTATTTTTAATATTATATATTATTGTTTTATTATTATTTTAAGAAAAGTTAAATTATGGTGATTATTAAAAAAAAAACACACAGTGTTGTATTTTCCTGCACTGAGATTTCCAGGTGTAAGTAACTTTGTATTTCCAGGCTTCTAAGATATGGACAAAAATTGGCAAAAAGCTCCCCAATGACTTGCTTGGCCTGTTACGGCATTTGCGTAATGCACTAGGACATCAGTAAGTACAGAAAAAGGGCAGTATGTAAATTTTGCATTTTGCAGGATAAAAGTTTAACAAAGAAAACCTCCAGTAGTTTCTGCATACATGTTTACAGTTTTTTACTGAAGGTTTAATGTATGATTTTTGTATTAATTATCATATATTATATACTACATACTGTAAGATCTGTTTTTAATTTGTTTCCAATAGGGAAAAAGAGTTTTATGAAAAGAATATGGTTGATGAGTTTCCAGATTTCCTCATCAGTTTACACCGGCTGGCTATGGACATGGGCTGGGAATACTGAAGATGCTGAGAAATTGCATGTAGACACCTGTACATAGTCTTTGTTTTTGTCATTTTTATAGTTTTAATCAGGGGTGCCCAAACCTGTTCCTGGAGATCGACCTTCCTGCAGAGTTTAGTTCCAACCAGTGTTCGAATTGAGGGGGGGCTGGGGGGTCCCGGACCTCCCATAAGCATTAAGGGACCCCCATAACACCCAAAAAAATATACTTGGGGGTCCTCTGGTTTTTCAATAAAAATATAATACGTCAAACATAAAACTAGTGAAAATGAAATGAAAAGATTCGATTGCTGTATTAAATTTAGACCTGCTCACATTAAATCATAGTTTATTTTTACGCGTTTTTACAGCGTTGCGAATTATAACCAGTCACACACGACTCTGTTGAGTTTAGAATGCAGTGGCCAATCAGAGGCGTTCAGAACAGTCTTTGCAGAAACATGGAGTTTTGTTCAGATTGAACTCGCGAATTCCCACATCATAAGCAACAAAGTGCAAATGTACGAACTATGTAAGTAAGAGATTAATTTACCATACAGTGTATGGACAGCTTCACTGATTACAAGAGGAGTTATGATTGCTTAAACACTAGCTAGACTGACTGCTCATTTAGAGTGCGTTCTTTCACGGCGTGATTCAGTCTGATAAAATGCGTTTTCCCAAAATTCATGAAATCGGGGCAGGTAATGTATTTTATATAATTAATCAATATCACACACCATTTTTTTTTTTTTTTTTTTTTTGCAAAAATCACAAATATGATATTGATTTTATACAACAGTCAATAAAGTAGAAGTTAATATTAAGAGACTTACGTTTTAGACACCATATTGCCTATTTTTGCTCTATTTCGCCAATAAAAAATCATTACAAACAGCCACAGCACTGTTTTGCGTCTCTAAACAACATGACGATGTTTTGTTCCTGAATGAATCAAATGATTCGGTTCAATCGCAATGACTCACTTATTAACTGTGACTTACTGACACCTGCTGGCGGTTGTAATTCCACATTTAAAGTACCTTTTCATTTTTTAAAATAATTGTGATGCGATCTAGGAAAAACCTAATCAAACACACCTGTCTGTAATGATCAAGTGCTCCTTCAGATCCTAATTAGCTGGTTCAGGTGTGTTTGGTCAGAGTTGGAGCTGAACTCTGCTGGAAGGTCGATCTCCAGGACCAGGGTTAAACACCCCTGGTTTTGATCATGCCCTTTTTTGGAGATGAATATTTGACGATTTTATTATTTCAGTTTTTGCTGCCTCAGCTGTGTTACACTTAATGTTGAATATTCATGTTTTTATTAGTCCCTGTTGCATTTTTAAACTTCTATTATTAATTTCAGTTCAAGACTACTGAAGATGATTTCAAGGCCTGTTTTTAACTAAAGTCAATGTAGATATTTTTGACTTGCTTGCTTGTTTATATTGATTGAATCAGTGTTGTAATGCTAAATAATTGTTATTTGTATAATGTGAAATGGTTTGTAAAAGCAGTGAAAGAGTGTCGTCGAAAGATCACGTATACAGTATGGGATAGCTCATACAAAAATGATAATTCTGTAATCATTTACTCATCCTAATGCCAGTCTAAACTGTTAAACAATTTAAACAAAAACTGTACATCACTTATTTTATTTTGTTTAGAATTTCCAAGAGATGTTATTTCTCACGCTGTAATTTTGAATAAACCTTAAATTAAAATTTTTGGAATTATGAATCTTAATTGTTTGTGTTTGTGTGTGTGTGTGGTCTTGTTTTTATATCCTTGTGGGGACCTAAACCTGAATACACAAAGACTCATGGGGACTAGTGTCACCGTGGGGACCTAAATTGAGGTCCCCATGGGGAAACAAGCTTATAAATCATACAGAATTAATTTTTTTGAGAAAGTAAAAATGCAGAAAGTTTTCTGTAAGGGTTAGGTTTAGGGGTAGGGTTAGGGTAAGGGGATAGAAAATACAGTGTGGAGAGTAT
>JAHKKF010473971.1:0-11934 GCA_019740295.1 Labeo calbasu
ATAATAATAATAATAATAATAATAATTTGATAACTGTTATGTTTAATTGTGAAATTACTTCACAATATTACTATTTTGCAGTATTCTTAAGCAAATGCATTAATTTTGTTAGAAACTTCATGTAATATTTATTAGTCAGATAATTTGTATCATTAACTATGTAAACTGTGTGTACAAACATTTCATTCACATAATGAAGAATATGCTTATTTTTATTTTAAATTTTTACTCAAATTTATGAGAGCTTATTTCTGCCACAGAATAAATCAATAAAAAAAATAATAATAATAATTGTGACTTATCTCACAATTCAAAAACAAAAAATCTTGGTTTATTAACTCTGTAAACTTAGAGTTGTGACTCACAATTGCAAGAAAAAAAATCAGAATTGTGAGATTAAAAAGACCCAACTACCTTTTATATTTTTTATAAAGAATATAAACTACCACTTGGAATGTAATTTATATTTTTGCGTTTTTATTTATATGTTTGTTTGTTTTTAATTGATTTAATATTAATTTTTTTGTATTGGTATTGTTCAAATGTTTGGGGTTGGTAAGATTTAGATTTTTGGGGGGGATTTTATTTATATATATTTATTTTATTTGGTTATTATATTTGAATATTATAAAATTATATATAATACTTATATTGTGTGTGTATGTGTACATATATATATATATATATATATATATAATGTATACAAACAGATGTGATCATCTTATGTGCTTCAGAACATGATATACTAAATGTGTTTATTTTTTCAACTTTATACTCAATTTTTTTTAAGCTTGTTTTTGCCACTAAACAAACAAATTTAAAAAGTAATGGTGACTTCGTATCTCACAATTCTGACAATTTTATTGCAATTCTGAGGGGAAATGATTTATAAACTCTAAAAAAAAAACTCAAAGAGTTTTTTTTAGCATGGTTCTCATAAGGGTACTGTACATTTTGGTTCAGTCCTCAAACTTCACATAGTGTGACCCAATAAATATAACTTTTAAAAAATTAATAATCGTGATAATAGTATCGTTCGACTTTATTTATTTAGAATTATGCTTTCAGTTTGAATAGAAATCTCATACAGTATTTACAGTGTAGTCTAAAATGGTAATTGTGCATTAACAGCTGTCAACCATGTTGGTACGTAAATGCGTGCTCTGAACTTATTTACACAGCGCATTTTCTTTTGGTTGTGCATGCATACCTGCGGACCACTTATGTGCAGCCCTGCGTATAAACTCTGTAAACTCAGAATTGAGTCAGAAAGTCAGAATTGTGAGATCAAAAAGTTGAAAGTACTTTTCAATATTTTTATTCTAATAAAAAGATTTACAAGGAGTCAAAATAGTGAGATGTATCCTCAAAATCTGAGGGAAAAAATCAGAATTCTGTGATTTCCAAAGTTTTCATAGTTGAACAGACCTTAAGCCACATGATTCACATACACAGTGGCATAATCCTTGAAATGAGAGCTTCCTTTTTATTTTTTTTGACAAAGCTTTGAAACCTCCAGTTTTAATTACAGAGTAGATGAAGTAATTTCAGCCTTCAGGTAAATCATGAGCTTATTGCTTTCAACTTGTGACATGTTTCAAATAGTTACAAACGCAGGCGCACGTCAAAGCCGTGGAGTAACCAGAAAATCTCTTCATCTGCTGGGAGGGAGGTTGTAATTATCTTCTCAGTCTTTAAACATTGCTCAACCTGAGTCAAAGCAGCATTCATAGAGACCAAGACATCTGCAACCCAGTCTATGCCGTTTTAGGAGCACATAACAAAACAATGAACTCGATTTGGTTGCATAAGACCTCATATAGTATCTTATGTCAAGTCCTCGTTTGACCTCGTGATAACCCTGTCCTGTTTCACATGAAACCCAAACCAGCACTACCTGAGTCATGTTCCACCATGTCTGTGTGCCCACGTAACTGCACAAGGTGTGGCGCGCGGCACAGGAGCCAAAGAGCGGCGTTTAAACTGGGATTAATTGAGGAGAGATGAGCCTGCCTCACTTTGATGTGTCTTTAGTTTCATCATCCTCAAATCTCAGTCAGGAGCTCTTCTGGCCAATCACAGAGAGTGTCCTCATCCTCTTGTTCTCCTCAGATAAATTAAGCTGTCTGTGAAGGGAAGTTGTTTGAAAAGGCATGTCGGACATTCGTTCTGTGGTTGACCTCCATTTCAAAGCACACACAGCTGGATTGTTCAGGGCTTCTTGAACTAGCAAGTCCCTTTGATTCATAATAAAACACACACGGTACACCTGCACTGATAAATATGGTGACATTAGTCCATCTTTCCTTGCAAATGTTTGATCCCGTCAACTGTTTAATCATGTTCCCACATGAAAAAGAATAATTATTGCTGAGTGGTAGGATTAAACTTTAGTAGTGGGATTGTTTGTTACAAGACCTTTGATCATGGGTAGCCTTTTTCCACTTTAAATTTGATTTATATTTTTTTGTTGATATTTTTTAAATATATATCAGGGCTGTCAGTTGGTTAAAATGTTTAATCTAATCTCATGATGTGTCGATTAATTAATCTAAGTAATCGCAAAATAAATTTGACTGGAAAGTCACGAAAGATTGTTTAAAGCTATTTGTGTTAAATGAGAAAGTATCAAGTAGACATTACAAATTGTAGCTTTAGAAAGAAATATTACACAAAGAATTTATTACACAAACATTTAGGCTGCAACAGCCTAACGTAAACTGTGGAACATAATGGAAGATAATTTGAGAAACATCTCAGTATTTTTTGTTTAGTTTTGTAACTAAAACAGCTTCAAAATGTTTGAAACAACATAAGGGTGGGTAAATGGCAGAATTATTATTTTTTTAAATGTATTTTTTGTTTTAATGATACTCTAAATAAGAAACTAAATCTGCCAGCAGGTGGCAGTAAATGTGTTTATGGATCATTTGATTCGTTCAAATGAGTGATTCATTCAGGAATCCTGTAAACGGCTCTCATTATGAATGGGCCTTTGAGTCATTGATTCACATGATTCGTTCAAAACGCGGATTTATTCAGAAGCTAAACGCCATTGTGTTGCTCGGAGATGTGTAACAATTCTGCTATTGCTTCAAAGGTAATATGTTCTATGTTAAATTGAGCAAAAACACACAATATTGTGTTTAAAATATAACACAATATCAACTTCATATTTACTGAACTGTTGTATAAAATCACATTTACGGTTGTGATAGATCGGGACAAAATCGCCACGTTTGTCATATTGATCTTGCTGCCCGTGTGATATTGTGTGATATGATTTTATATATATATATATATATATATATATATATATATATATATATATATTAGACAAAACACATACAGGGGCAATTTTTGCACCAATATCTTGAATTTTAGGGCATAACTGCATTTATGGAGTTTTTGCCCTACAACTATTACAAAAAAAAGCACTCTTCGCATGCACATAAAACAAAAGTTTGATAAACTAAAGTTTAAGGCATTTACATGGCCTTTAGTACACTGACCAGAATTATAAACGCAACGCTTTTGTTTTTGCCCTCATTTTTCATGAGCTGAACTCAAAGATCTAAGACTTTTTCTGTGTACACAAAAGGCCTGTTTCTCTCAAATATTATTCACAAATATGTCTAAATTTGTTTTAGTGAGCACTTCTCCTTTGCCGAAATAATCCATCCACCTCACCTCACACCTCACTTTTGAGGGAGTGTGCAATTGGCATGCTGACTGCAGGAATGTCCGCCAGAGCTGTTGCCCGTGAATTGAATGTTGATTTCTCTACCATAAGCCGTCTTCAAAGGCGTTTCAGAGAATTTGGCAGTACATCCAACCGGCCTCACAACTGCAGAGCACGTGTAACCACACCAGCCCAGGACCTCCACAGCCAGCATCTTCACCTCCGAGATCATCTGAGACCAGCCACCCGGACAGCTACTGCAACAATCGGTTTGCATAACCAAAGAATTTCTGCACAAACGGTCAGAAACCGTCTCAGGGAAGCTCATCTGCATGCTTGTCGTCCTCATCGGGGACTCGACCTGACTGCAGTTCACCGTCGTAACCGACTTAAGTGGGCAAATGCTCACATTTAATGGCGTCTGGCACTTTGGAGAGGTGTTCTCGTCACGGATGAATCCCGGTTTTCACTGTACAGGGCAGATGGCAGACAGCGTGTGTGGCGTCATGTGGGTGAGCGGTTTGCTGATGTCAACGTTGTGGATCGAGTGGATCGAGTGGCCCATGGTGGTGGTGGGGTTATGGTATGGGCAGGCGTATGTTATGGACAATGAACACAGGTGCATTTTATTGATGGCATATTGAATGCACAGAGATACCGTAACGAGATCCTGAGGCCCATTGTTGTGACATTCATCCACGACCATCACCTCATGTTGCAGCATGATAATTCATGGCCCCATGTTGCAAGGATCTGTACACATTTTCTGGAAGCTGAAAACATCCCAGTTCTTGTATGGCCAGCATACTCACCGGACATGTCACCCATTGAGCATGTTTGGGATGCTCTGGATCAGCGTATACGACAGCGTGTTCCAGTTCCTGCCAAAATCCAGCAACTTCGCACAGGCACTGAAGAGGAGTGGACCAACAATCCACAGGCCACAATCAACAACCTGATCAACTCTATGTGAAGGAGATGTGTTGCACTGCGTGAGGCAAATGGTGATCACACCAGATACTGACTGGTTTTCGGGCCCCTCCCCCCCCGGTACAGTAAAACTGCACCTTTTAGAGTGTCCTTTTATTGTGGCCAGCCTGAGGCACACCTGTGCAATAATCACGCTGTCTAATCAGCATCTTGAAATGCCACACCTGTGAGGTGGATGGATTATCTCGGCAAAGAAGTACTCACTAACACAGATTTAGACAGATTTGTGAACAATATTTGAGAGAAATAGGTCTTTTGTGTCCATAGAAAAAGTCTTAGATCTTTGAGTTCAGCTCATGAAAAATGGGGGCAAAAACAAAAGTGTTGCATTTATAATTTTGGTCAGTGTAAATTGCATAGTAGTTGCAAGACATTTAAAAAAAAAACTCAAATAGATAGTTCTGGCTCAAAACACTGATACATTTTAATTGATCTATATGATCTAGATCAGTGGTTCCCATCCACTTTCCTGGAGGCCCCCCAACACTGCATGTTTTCCATGTCTCTGTAATCAAACACACCTGATTCAGATCATCAGCTCATTAGTAGAGACTCCAAGACCTGAAATGGGTGTGTCAGACAAAGAAGAGATGCAAAATGTGCAGTGTTGGGGGGCCTCCAGGAACGTGGTTGGGAACCACTCATCTAGATCATTCCAGAGATCAAAGGAAACAATAATGTAGACCAACTCTTTGACATCAGAAATGTAAAGCTCATTCCTGGACATTTATCTGATATCGTAATTCTCACTGGATATGGCCATAATTTGTATATTTTTGTTTTTAGAAAAGGAAAAAATGTGAGTCTGGATTGGGTTTTAGTCGGAATCCCCTCTAGACTGAGCTCAGGAAATTGGCATCATTATAGAAAGTGCTATTGAAGCTGGAGACGTCTAGTCCTTGTGTGATCCACTCAGAGATTAAAGCAATAGTCCGTCTTACATCTTTAGCGCTCTGAACAGAATCTGTGGCTGTAGCATTCATCTTAAAAAACAAAAACAAAAACAGCATACAGGAGTATAGTAATGTGTAGAGCTGGAGGTGGTAATACTGTTACCGACGTAATGTCAGCAGCTGAAGTCAGACAGGTGATGATATAAGCAGCAGGTTTTATTACTAGTCTCTCCATATCTTTCATGCCCGAGTCATGTCAAGTAGGTCAGAAACCACCTGGCAGCTATTTGGCAGCTTGCGCTTAAAAACCCACCAAATCCAGATCCTAAGTCTACAGAGCCCATAAGGGGACATGATGATGGGAAAATATGAGATGGCAGGAAAAGATATATATCAGTGCTTTTGCATTGTCTCGCAGAATTTTTCAGAGATAATGTAAAGTTTCTTGGAGGAATGCAATATTTAAAAGAATTAAAATCTTTTGCAAGGAAATGCAGACATCATTGGGACAACGCAATACTTTTGCGAGCGAATGCAAATGCTTTGCGAGAGGGAGCACAAAATTTTTTCGAGAAAATGCAAAGTTGCATGGGGAATGCAATACTTTGCGAAAGAATTGAAATGTTTTGCAAAAAAATGGAAACATTCTCGGGAGAACGCAATAATTTTGCGAGAGAATGCAAAGTTTCTCAGGGGAACGCAATACTTTTGTGAAAGAATAAAAATGTTTTTTGCAGCCAATGCAAAGTTGCTCGGAGAATGCAGTACTTTTGCAAGATTATGCACATTTTGTAAGAGAATGCAACGTTTCTCAGTGTAACGCAATACTTTTCCCAAAGAATGAAAATGTTTAGCAAAACACATTTTCGAGAAAAGGCAATACTTTTGCAGAAGATTGGAAATGTTTTGTGAGAGAATGTTTTCTCAAGGAAACACGATAATTTTTTGAGAGAACGCAAAGTTGCTCAGGGAGTGCGATACTTTTGCAGGATAATGCACATTTTACAAGAGAATGCTAAATTTCTCAGGGGAACGCAGTACTTTTGCGAAAGAATGGAAACATTCTCAGGAGAACGCAATAATTTTGGAGGAGAATGCAATTGTTTTGAGAGAACATTTTCTCAAGGGATCACAATAATTTTTTGAGAGACTGCAAAGTTTCTCAGGGGAACACAATACTTTTGCAATATAAGGCAAATGTTTTGAGAGAATGTTTTCTCGAGCACAATAATTTTTCGAGAGAATGCAAAAGTTGCTAGGGGATGCAGATGTTTTGAGAAAGACATTCTCTCGCAAAACATTTGCATTCTCTTGCATAAGTATTGCGTTCCTCTGAGAAACTTCACATTCTCTTGCATAAGTATTGCGTTTCCAACAAAGTTTGTGTTCACGCACAAATCATTTGCTCTCTCGCAAAAACTAAAGAGTTTCCCTCCGAGAAACTGTGCGTTCTCTTGCAAAACATTTGCATTCTCATACAAAATGTGCATTATCTTTCAAAAGTACTGCATTCCAAGAGCAACTTTGCATTCTCTGAAAAAGTATTGCGTTCTCCCAAGAATGTGCTTGCATTCGTTTGCAAAACATTTCCATTAACTTGCAAAAGTATTGCATTCCCAAGAAATTCTGCGTTTACTAATAAAATATTTGATCACAAGTGTTGCGTTGTCCCAAAAATGTTTCCATTCGCTCACAAAACATTTGTTGTTTTGCACAAGTATTGCATTTCCCTGAGAAACTTTGCATTCTCTCGAAAACGTAATTCATTCCCTTGAGAAAACGTTCTCGCAAAACATTTGCATTCTCCCATAAAACTATCGCATTCTCACAAAGATGTTTGCGAAACATTTTCATTCTTCGCATTCCCCTGAGAAACTTTGCATTCTCTTGTAAAAGATTTGCATTATCTTGCAAAACTCCAAGAAACTTTGCATTCTCCCAAGAATATGTTTGCATTAGTTTGCAAAACATTTGCATTCTCTCGCAAAAGTATTGTTCTCCAAAAATGTTTATTTTCAGTTCTTTCGCAAAAGTATCGCTTTCCCACAAAACGTCACATTCTCTTGAAAATGTACGTTGCATTGCAAGTATTGCATTCCCCAAGCAACTTTGCATTCTCTCGAAATATTATTGCGTCCCTTGAGAAAACGTTCTCTTGCAAAACATTTGTATTCTCCCGAAAATGTTTGCATTAATTCGCAAAACATTTTCATTCTTTCGCAAAAGTATTGCATTCAATAGTGTTTGTGTTGAATTCAATAGTTTTGCAGGAGAATATTTGATATTTGACAAGTCATGCCAACGGTTTTTGGTGGGATTTGGACGGATTTTGGCTTTATTTAACCGAAAGAGGCGTATACGTGTATCTTTACAGAAGCAGCGTGAAGAGCCGCTTTAGAAACATGTGCGGCGCTGCTGATATAAACATAACATCAGCTCCGCTGACCGTGTCGGAGGTTTTACACGCCGCAGATGTGTGCAGCATTAATAGCATTAATATCAGGGAAAGCCCCTTATACTTGAGAACGGCTACGTATGAAATGTTTCTTGGAGTTTATAGTATATTGAAGAATGATCATATGACTTTTGACATATGCCATGTGACCTGTAAATACGAAAAAGCCATTTCCATTGCAGTTTTGCGAAATATTCCTTTTTCAAATTGCCTGAAAAAACACCTCATGTGAGTGTAAAAACTTTTTTGCAATATACACTGTAAAAAACAATTTGTTGAGTCAACTTAAAATAATTTGTAACCTGGCTGCCTTAATTTTAACTTCAGTCGACTCAAAAAAAAGTTTATTCAACTTGAAATGTTAAATTATGCTAAGTAATAACTTATTAGCTATTTGAATTGAATCAACTTAAAATTTTAAGGCAGCTGGGTTACTTACCCATCTGTTAAGTTTAGCAAACACAAAAAAGTTGTTACTTAATACAACTTAACATTTCAAGTTGACTAAACTTATTTTAGTTACCTGAACTTCAAATTTTAAGGCAGCAGGGTAACAAATTATTTTAAGCTGACTCAACAAATTGTGTTTTTTATTTTTTACAGTGTATGGGAGTTTTTGTGAAATTGACTCATTTTCATTTCCCTTCAAGATGCGCAAATTTAAATTGCGAATTGAAAATACGCCTAATGGAAATGCGTCAATTTCGCAAAAACTCCCGTATATCGCAAAAAAGTGTTTACGCTTGCATGAGGTGGTTTTTCAGGCAATTCGAAAAAGGGATATTTCGCAAAACTGCAATGGAAACTGTTTTTTCGCATTTACAGGTCACATGGCATATGTAAACAGGCATCTGATTATTCTTCAATGTACTGTAAACTCCAAGAAACACTTCATACGTAGCCGCTCTCAAGTATAAGGGGCTTTCCCTCGTATTAATGCTTAGACTATGTATGCTGCACACATCTGCGGTGTGTAATGGCTCCGACACGATCACCGGAGCTGATGTTATGTTCATACCAGCAGCATCGCACACGTTTCTAAACAGCTCTCCCCGCTGCTTCTGTAAAGATACACGCATACACCTCTTTCGATTAAATAAAGCCAAAATCCGTCCAAATCCCACCAACATCCGTTGCCATGACTTATCGCGAGAGAAACAAATTACGTTTTAGACGCATAACATCAGTTAATGGAAACGTTGTCATTTCGCAATACTTTTTTATCAACATTTATAAAATATCGCCAAAGTTTTGCGCAAATCTGTAATGGAAAGGCGCCTACTGTTTTCAAGTGCACAACTCCTGGCATTCGCTGTTCTTCTGCGGTCGGTTATCAAACAGCGTTGTATTACTCCGGCGCCCCCTTCTGGATTGAGGGTGAATTGCCTGTATTCGTTGTAAGGCCTCATACACCGAACCGAGAAGCCCGTACCGTGACGATTTGGTACAATACATGTATCGTTACACCCCTAGTGTGTGCATATATTTAATTTATTTATTTATTTATTTTTGTATTAATATAATCTGTTATAGTAATAGAATAGAAAGCAGATAACAGTAATAGAAAATTAAATATGATGATGTAAAAAATACATATAATTATACATTTTCAAAAGAATGCAGAGTTTTGCTAAGAAATGTAAACACGTCTTTGGGAGAATGCAGTACTTTTTCGAGAGAATGCAAATGTTTTGCAAGACAACATTTTCCCAAGAGAATGCAATAATTTCTCAAGAGAATGCGGAGTTGCTCGAGGAACACAATACTTTTGCAAGAGAACGCAAAGTTTTTTGGCAACTCAAATGTTTTGCAAGAGAATGTAAAGTTTCTCAGGGGAGCACATTTTGCTAAGAAATAAAAATGTTTTGCGAACGAATGCAAAGTTTCTCAATGCTTTTGCGAAAGAATGTAAATGTTTTGCAAGTGAACGTTTTCTCAAGGGAGCACAATAATTTTGCGAGAGAAGTAAGAATGCTATACTTATTTTTTCCAGCATGTCCCTTCAGGGGCTCTGTGCAAATCAACATCCGGTGTATATATATTATTATGAATCGGAGGGAGATAATTGAATCAAATAAAGCCATATTGTGATTGTGACCAGATTTCAGATTTTCATCTCATAATTTAGTACAGAATCACAATCAAATCATCGTCAGAGCAAATATTTACACTACTAATTATGCGTGTCTTGTTAAATTTGTTTCGTTTTATTATTTATTTATTGGGAAAGATGTACAGGGAAGGGTTTGCAGGTCAAAGTTGCATGAGATTTTAGTGCAGCCTGTTGCTGTGTGGACATGGCCTTCTGTCTGTGTGTGTGTGTGTGTGTGTGTGTTTTAGAGGTGACCCGTGCAGGAAAGAGGGGGAAGGGAGGAGGGCCTATTTACATTGGCAGCTCTACAAGGGGAAATGAGCAGACTTCAAAGCGCCAGCAGAAAGGAATTGTAAATCGAGTGCGCACAGTTTAGCAGGACGACACACACTGATATTGGCTGCACTGCGTTCACTGAGCGAGGCAGGATATGTGTCAACCTGTGGAAGACGATATTGTCACTTTATAATGTAGCACTGGGAAGATAACACCTCTGCCCTTTTAAATGCTGCTTTTCTGCCAGTGTAAATGCTGCTTAGATTTACAGTACGTCTTTGAAGTCAACATTATTCAATGCAAAGTGTAAGGAAAACGTTTAACTAAAAAAGCCAATAATGTGGGAAAATCATCTTGCTTGAACTTGAGAGAGTGTATGTAACTGGAATTTGCCCCTTTTGTTTCATGTCCAGGCATGTTGCAGAAAAGACCCTCCATCGAGGACTTTGTCACCGCCCTCGTGTCTGATCTGGACCCTGACTTTGAAACCTTCATCATGGACTCAGAGGGCTGAGGGATTTTTCACAGCAGTTTAACTTTATCTTCCTCACAGTAATCAATCTTTATAACTGGGTGAACAATCAGTGTTTGTGTTTTGAGAAAGGACTGAATTTATGAAGCAAAACTGAACTGATCTCACAACAGTGTAAGTAAATCTCAAGACATGTTTTACATCAAAATTCAGAAGAAGGAAAAAGACATTTATTTGTGTTCTGTTTGTTTGCTTTGCGACACTTTTTTTTGTTAAAATGCAGAATAAATATTAAGTGTTTATACATCATACAACATTGGTGGTACTACATGTAATTATTACTAAATACAATCATGTAATTATTAAAATGAGTTATTAAATAAAATAATGGTTATTCCTGTCATTCCTGTACTTTTTAATAACGTATTCCTCAAAATATAGTGTAATACAAAGTAAAAGTAATATTTTTATTTACGTACATACATATTTTATTTTGTATGAAGATATATATCCCTGTTATAAAATAAAACAAAATGAAATATAATAATATAAAAAATGTGTGTGTGTATATATATATATATATATATATATATATATATATATATATATATATATATATAAAATTTTCTAATATTTAATTTTATGTAATTTTATATTATTATATTTAATTTTCTTTTTCATAGATATGTTCATACAAAATAAAAGACAAAAAATTTATTTGTACATTAATGTGTGTGTATATATGTATGTGTGTGTATATATATAAATATAAAATTTTATGTGTGTGTGTGTGTGTGTGTGTGTGTGTATGTATGTATGTATATATATATATATATATATATATATATATAATTTAATCTTTTTTTTATTTTGTATGAAAATATATCTGTGTTATAAAATAAAACAAAATGAAATATAATATACATATATTTACAATTTTATTATATATATATATATATATATATATATAATTTATATATTTATATAATTTATAAAATTTATATAATACATAAAATTATATAATATATAAAATTTTCTAATATTTAATTTTATGTAATTTTATATTATTATATT
>JAHKKF010473972.1:0-13029 GCA_019740295.1 Labeo calbasu
GCCTTGATGAGCATAAGAGACTTCTTTAAAGACTATTACAAGTCTTACTGACCCCAAACTTTTGAACGGTAGTGTATATACATATATATATATATATACACACACAATATAAAATGTTTATTTTTACTTTTTTTTTTGGACATTTCCAAATTCTCTCTCTCTCTCTCTCTCTCTCTCTATATATATATATATATATATATATATATATATATCAGGGCAGTGTGGTCCTCCGATAGTCAGGCGTTTTCTGAACGTATTATCTTGAGACTGACCCATACGTCAGTACCGTGTAGCTCTTTATCTCTCTTTAGGGCTGATCAGCCTCTGCGAGCGGGCCATTTTCATCTGAAGGCCTCTCACTGGACCCAATCAACCATCTGCCCTCTAATCAAAGCGCTGATTAAAAGATCCAGCACTCAGCTATGTCATCCAGACAATTAACGCCAATCCGCAATATGCATTTCTCCGTATTCTGCCATAGATCGGAGCCGCGGCACATCACACGGACCACATACTGTAATGCTCGGCGTGCCGCCTCAGGGATGCACGGTGAGATAATGGCATGGGCCTGGGTGAATAACCCTGACAGTCGCCCTGATGAGAGCCAACAATCCCGTACTAATTGCTAAATGTCTAAAGAGCCTGTGTACGGCAGATGTAATGGCAGGATGAGAGCAATTACAGTATAACAGAGTGCCTGGAAATAAAGCACAGCTTAAGTAAGTCTGGATGACTTTTCCATGACTTTTCCAGTTAGTAGTGATGTCTGGATGATGATTTTTTTTTTCGCTAATTATTTTACAGAGATTGCACTCACTAAGAGCAATTTCTCATCGATGAAATATTTTAGAGCATACTGGTGGGTCACGACCCAAAAATGGATCACTGACAGCAAGACTTAATGCTAAATGAGAATTATAAAATGCAACTAACAGTTTAATTGCAAGCAGTTAGGAATAAATTAGCAAAATAATGGCATAACTTTTAGAGAAAGAGAGAAAATGACAAAGGCTGTGCATCCTCAAAAATATGGTATTTTTACATGAATTGATTTTAATTTTATTTATCAATACGCTATGCTATTATTTATTTATTAATGTATTTAGAATTAATTAATAATAGTTTAATATATTATTTATATTTTATTTGACAATTATTTTATGATTATATTTAAATATATATTCATATATTTAAATTACTTAATTATTTTTACATTTATTCATAATTTTATTGATTTCCTAAATCATTAAGATTAAGACTGAAGACAAAAAAATATCCATAATAATTTCATGAAAGAAAAGTAAAATTAATTATTTATAACTACATAATTATTCATATTACACAGATTACATATTCTTTATTTAATCTAAAAATAAATAATATTCTTCTATTACCCAATGCAAAAAATAGTTTTTGGAAAACTAAATATGCAACACTAGAATTGGTACACAGTGGAGGTTAATAATATAACTTAGTAACTTGAATAAAAAATAAATCGAATAATTAATAAAAAATGCAATCAATTATAGTTTATATAAATATTATAATACCATTATATTTAAACCCAGTACAAAAAAGATAATTAATTATAGATTATATAATTATTTATATTATATAGACTACACATTATTTATTTAATGTAAAAATAACATTTATTTTCCCATTACTTGTAAACCCAATGCAAAAACAGGAATAACTTATTTTTGGGAAACTAAATGTACAAGACTAGAAATGGAGGTTAGTAATAACTTAAAAAATAAACAAAAATTAAATAAATAAAATAAGAATTATAAATAATATTTATTTGTATATAAATACTATGAATAATATTTATATAATATATAAATAACATTTATTTTTCCTATACTTATTTGTGATAGATAAATAAATAAATATCTATAATAATAAATTTAAAAAAATAATTATTTATAGATTAAATAAACATTATTTATACAATATATTAAAAACACATTTATTTTTCCATTATGTTTAAACCCAGTACAAAAAAAAAAAAAAAAAGGCATGACTTAAATGGTACGCAGTGGATGGTCTGTCCACGTTTGGGTCATTCGTCTGGATTAGGCCTTAGGTGCCCCTGTCAATTCATGCTCCAGATCTTCCCAGAATAACACGCATGCCCAGTCAAGCAGCACAAACAAGACAGACCTGACATATCATGGCTGACCTGATGTCTCATCCTCTTAAGAGTGTCTGTAGACAGGAAAACACATCATTTTCAACAAATGCGTTAAATTTAGTCTTTAAACGCTGATGTTTCTGCTGGCACTACACTACAAAAAGCATTAAAAATGCATCAAAGATTTCGAAAAGGCTTCCCTCATCCAACATACTCGTGCTGCAATTGCCCCAAATCCCACATTTCCACCAATCTCCATTAATAACCGGCCGATCGGCTCATGGGAAATCACGTGGGCCCCAAAATTAACTCATTATAAACGCCAAGCTCCTATTTTAGCCTGTGCTCCAGTCTGTATGCCAACACATCCTGAGGGAAGGTATTGCTCGTCTTTCAGCGGGACACATTCACTCATCCAAAACTTCTGCTGCACCGTAAAATTCAAAATTCTATTTTGACATACAAAATATTTTACAACACTTAGCAATAAGATGCTAAAAAAACATACTGTATAATGGCCAAAACTATCCATCTGCATGCATAAAGTGTGACATGAGATTTTCTTATTTCATTATGATCAAATCAAATCAAATTAAATCAAATCAAAATCAAATTAAATAAAAACACCAAGAATCTGAACTGGAGGGTCATGAACCAAAAAAAAAAAAAAAAAAAAAAAAAAAACATCAGCATAAATAAAATAAAATTTCCTACTAATTTATCTATCTCAACAATCTGGAGGATCATGAGAAAAAAAAAAAAAAAAAAAAAAACATAAATAAAAGATATAAACAAAAACAAAATATGCTTATGAAATAAATGGAATAATATTTTAATAATAAAATAATAATGAAATAAAATGAGCAAATAAAATAAAACAAAATTCCCCACTAATACATATATCTGAACTGGAGGATCACGTGCAAAAACAAACAAACAAACAAACAAAAAAACTGCATAAATAAAAAATAACAAAAACAAAATATGCTCATGAAATAAACAGAGCAATAATAAAATAATAATGAATAAAATGAATAAATAATAATAATGAACAATAATGAATAAATAAAATAAAATAAAATAAAACATAATAAAATAAATTAAATTAAATTAAATTAAATTAAATTAAATTAAATTAAATTAAATTAAATTAAATTTCCCACTAATTTATATATCTAAACTGGAGGATAATAAGCAAAAAAAAAAAAAATACAAAATAAATAAACAGCATAAATAAAAAATAATAATAATAAATATATAAGCAAAACAAAACAAAATCAAATCAAATCAAATCAAATCAAATCAAATCAAATCAAATCAAATCAAATCAAATCAAATCATAAAATAAAATGACCAGCAAAGAAATATCTGAACGGGAGGGTCGAAAACCAATAAATAAATAAATAAATAAATAACAACAACAACAACAAAAAACACAGCATAAAAAAAAAGAAAGAAAATAAAAATATAAATAAATAAATAAATTTTCCTACTAATTTATCTATCTGAACTTGAGAGTCATGAGCAAAAAATGAGTTGCAAATTACATCTGAAATGATCATAAAATAAATATACATTTGTTTTTTTTATAATTCTGTTGTGCCAAAATTAATTTACAAAATAACCTATATAATATTTTTGCGCAAATATATTAAGAAATAAATATTTAACTTACAATATACTAGCTAAATTAGGCAGATTCCAAAACATCATAAAATCAAGTATTAAGACTATTAAACAGATTTACAAGAATATCACACGTCTGCTGATATTAAGGCATTACCAAAATTGAAAAATGTCCAATTTAGCTTGTATAATGTGAACAATTTTGCCTATTTTCCATGCATGGGAATACCAGGAGATTTTTCCTGTTGTACATGTGTGAAAGCTTCATCTGGCAAGATAAAAGCCATTTGACTAATCAACCACCCTGATCCATCTCTAATAAGAAAAGGCCACCACCATCATCATCATCTCACAGGGAACAAAAGACAATACAAATCCAACTGTTACACGCCATTAGCGTGTCTGCCATCGGGGAGAAGCTCATATTCATTATTGAATGTGAAAGCTTATGAACTCCTGAAGAGAAAGAGCATGCATTATGAATGAGGAATCTCCAGCTTGATGGATTCAGGTCAGGAGTACCTGGAAACGTCCTGCCAGAGGCTGTAAAGACTTCTGAAAGTGTGCGACGGGATGGTGAGGGAACGCCTGGCATCCAGCCTCTTTATCGACGTGCAGCTTTTAAAACTCTATCGAACTGCCAGTAAAAATGAATAGATCTTTAAATAATGCTCTGGAGGGTGGCGATGCAAAATCTGGAGAGCCATCCAGGAAAAAGAGAGCCGGGCAGCCTCTCCCTTTTCTTCTCCTTTTATTTTGACAGATATAAAGGGGGACGAAACGCTGGAAACGTCAGCGCTAATGTTCTACTTTCACCCCTCGAGAAGCCTGAAAGCTTTTAAAAGAATCACTTCCCCAAACGAGAGAAAGTAGCAGAGCAGAAAACAAAGAGGCGCGTTCGCAGAGCTGACAGAGGTGAAACGTTGTACAATAAACCAGCACATTCCAGCTAATTACCAGATATTAGCCAATTCTTACATGTGGGTACCTCTGACGTCAAAACTGTACCTTCCCAGACTCTCTTTTTCCTCCCAGCCTTTTGCATAACGCTGCTTTTGGCAGCCGGTTCAGGTCATGAGATAACAGGCAAAACAGGACCTGCCTCCCTCTCGCTCGCTCGCTACTCTCGAAACGGCACCAAAACGCCAACAAAAGATGCATGTACAAAGGCTTTTTAAATGCACAGCGCTCACAAAAAAGCCATTTACACCAGAAACTAAACTGGGAAACTTTGATTAGTCACTGAAATGCGCAAATGAAAAAACAAAAGGCGCTCAAACAGGGTTTTGAGATCGCAATCAGATATATCAGATAGAGCAATCCGTCATAACTTCACTTCATCTACAAATAGGGGTCGGTGGCATTTAACAACAATTCGGTGCATAACATTTAAAACAACACAAGACTCCAAACAGCAAGATGAGCATTACCGAATAAGACACATATGCATAATATATGCATATGCAACTGTGAAAACTCCAATTTCAAAGTCACACTCCTTAGAAACAACCTTTTCCTTGTCTTGACTTGTTTGAGACACGTCCTGTTCTGTATTTTTACAGTACTCCCTTTTCTTTGTTGTAAATAACGTAAAACAGCCCTGCCTGACAGTCGAATAGATGCATTTACAACAAAAGATAAAACACAATTTCTACTGCTTAACATTTTTACAGTGACACAATATACACCACTATGGCAGACAAGCATAGTAAAATAAAAGAAAATAAAATAACATTTATTTTTACAAAATAAAAGAAAAAAATTACATGAAATAGTTACTTAACATTTTCCACTATTCTAAACTTCTTTGTAAGCAAGATTAATATAATATAATATAAAACATGAAAATGTGGCAGAAACAAATACATGTAAATAAAAATAAAATAAAATAAAATAAAATAAAATAATAAATAAATAAAAAGATTTAATTACATTTTATTTAAAATTAAATTAAACAGTTACTTAACCTCTTCCAGTATTCTAACCTTCTATTCAAATAAAATAAAATAAAAAAATGAATTACATTAAATAGTTACCTAATATTTTCCACTATTCTAACCTGTTTTGTAAGCAAGATTAATATAATATAAAACATGAAAATACGGCAGAAACAAATAAAAATAAAATACAATAAAAAAATAAAATAAAAACAAATATTGAAGAGTTACCTAACATTTATCACTATTCTACACTTCTCTGTAAGCAAGATTAATATAATATAATATAAAACATGAAAATGTGACAGAAACAAATACACGTAAATAAAAATAAAATAAAATAAAATAATAAATAAATAAATATTAAATTTTAAATTCAATTAAATTAAACAGTTACTCAACCTATTCTGCTATTCTAACCTGCTATTCTAATAAAATAAAATAAAAAATAATTACATTAAATAGTTACCTAACATTCTACACTTCTCTGTAAGCAAGATTAATATAATATAATATACAACACGAAAATGTGTCAGAAACAAATAAATCACAACAAAATAATAAAATCAAATCAAATAAAAAATTTAATTAAACCCAATATTTTCCACTATTCTAAACTGCTATTCTAATATAATATAATACCTGAAAAATGTTGCAGAAACAAATAATAAAACATAACAATACAAAACAAAATAATAAAATAAAATATAATATAGTTACCTAACATTTTCCTCTATTCTAAACTTCTTTATAAGATTAATTCGAGATTAATAACATAACATAACATAACATAACATAACATAACATAACATAACATAACATAACATAACATGATAATATAAAACATGAAAATGTGGCAGAAACAAATAAAATAAAATAAAATAAGTTACCCAACATTTTCCACTATGCTTTGTAAGCAAGATTAACTCCAGTTTTTGACAGTTTTTTTAAAGATTGAACAATCACTTGTTTCATGGACTACACAATCAATAAACCAATCAGAACCATGCAGAACTATTTGTTTGATACTGGAGGGGTTTCCTGCATAGTGCATACAGTTTGTCAGTGAATTGACTTCCAATTGTACAAATAGTTTTACGTTGATTAAAATAATACATTTTCGGTTCTTCACCAAACGTCCATCTGGGGGTCTCAGACAGCTGTTTTGCTCTTGGCATGATGATACCAAGTACTTAAAAACTTATTATTCCTCCTTAATGATGTTTTACTAATTTGGATCTGAATCTACTAACTGGTACGCCTAGGTTTAGACATAATAATATTAAACGTTAGGGGTGCACTTACTTTTGCCTCACCCAAGGCATTTTTATTTACTTGGAAAAAAAAATTGAAACAAAGAGATATTTGATCAATTAGACTGCTATTGCCAGTACTTGCATGCATTTTATTCGGGAAAAACTCCTGTTTCTCCTTGTTTACCTTCACAGAAGCACGTGTAACAAGTAGCTGCTTCAGTTCTGAGTGGGCTGTGACGAAGGCGGAGAGCTTTTGCAAGAAGCCCACCTTAAGTCTGTTTGTTCTGCATTTCCACATTTGTGGCATAAAAGGGTCCAGAAGGGTTTTTGCTTGAGCCTGCGATGAGCTCATGAAATCTGGATCCCATCTGACGAGCAAAGCCCCTCCAGTTGCATCTAATCTGGGCAGAAGCAAACGTCTACGGCGTGACAACGACGATGGCAGATGTGCACGGCTGTGACCCTTTAGCAGCTGGACTAATGTTCAGAACGGCTGACCCAGGCCATCTCCTCTAGCAGCAGGAAGGATGAACCTTCACTCGTAACACCAACATGTTTGGCTTGTTTAACAGCCCGGCCGTTTCCTTTCCCAGAGCATTAATGAAGTTTCGCTGCAGAACAACAGAAGCAATTCAGGATGGAGGGGCGACGCGGCCAGCCTGCCTCTTTCCAAAGCTCTTCCTACGCGCACCACTCAGCTCCATGGCAACTCGCAGCGAGAGGGCCAGCGTGTTACAATACGGGACTCTCACTTCCTGTCATAAAAGCCTCAGCGCTCTTTTTTTTCATGATCCTTTGTGAAACAATAACAGGCCTGTTTTGGTTTCCACACGTATCGCTCAGGGTCGTGTCTCATCCGAGCCTCCACCGCGAGGAGGTGAGAAAACCACAGTGGAAAGATAACCTTTACTCTACAACGCTCAGATCCGAAAATGAGAATCTCGCTTTCAAAAGCTCCCAGCAGGCCTCACAATCTAAAGAGGGTCTCCGAAGGCACTTTCACATGACTCACGTCAACTTGGCCAATGCGTTGGACTCTATGGAGCAAAGTCCTCGAAAGACTTTGACACTGACCTTTCAAAATGCAGCCGATATTAATAGGACAATTCAAATTGTGTACAGTATGTGGCTTTGCAATGACAGGTCAAGGTTTGCACCTATAGGTTTGTGATTTCCAAGCTATTTTGCACTGCTAATAATGAATCATTTTAGAAATGTATTTAAAAACCTGTGTGAAGACGCCTCAATTTCCTTTTATACATTTATATTTACCTTTATATTTCAAAATTCAGGGTTGTGCAAAATTTAAATTCAAAGAACTTCCTCCCCTTGTGAATTTAAAATAATATAGCCAAAACACACAGAAAGGTAAACTGCAAAATGACCTTCGATGACAGAAAGAGAAATTTACTAAACTGCAATTCAACATTTTTTGAACACTTTATTATTTACACACTGTATTAAAACAATTTTATTCAAAGGCCCAAAAATATGCAATTTGGTGCAGCTGCTAATATTTCTATATCTAAAAAGTGACTGCTTGTAATGCAAATCAATTAAATCTTTATCACAGAATTAAGGGTCGACCGATTATCGATTATCGGTGCCGATTATCGGTGTCGATATTAAGTATTTTTATGGTTATCGGTATTAGTCATGTCAAAAACAGATTTGACACTAAATTATTTAAAAGCATTTAAAAAAGGTTTTTTGCCAGGGCCCTTGTTATTCTTAATTTTGACATTCATTTTCATTTTTACACCTACCAGTCAAACATTTTTGAACAATACGATTTTTAATGTGTGTGTGTGTTTTTTTTTTTTAATAAGTCTCTTTTGCTCACCAAGCCTGCATTTATTTGATCCAAAGTACAGCAAAAGCAGTACAATTTTGAAATAATTTTACTGTTTACAATAACTGTTTTTTTTATTTGAATGTATTTTAAAATTGAATTTATTCCTGTGATTTTAAAGCTGAATTTTTAGCATCATTACTCCAGTCACAATGATCCTTCAGAAATCATTTCTAATATTCTGATGATGTAATGATGCTGAAAATTTAGATTTGATCACAGGAATAAATTACATATTAAAATATATTTAAATAGAAAGCAGTTAGTTTAAACAGTAAAAATATTTCACAGTATTACTGCTTTGATTTTGGATCAAATAAATGCAGGCTTGGTTAGCAGAAGAACATTAAAAATCTGGTAGTGTACATCTCGGTTCAAAATATCAGTTATCGGTCTACTTGATCTGTATTCTGTAATAATCGGTATCGGCCCTGAAAATTATATTGGTCGACCCCTATACAGTTTAGTAAACTACTTACAGAAAATGCATAAAAAAATATAATTTGTCACTCTCCATTTTCAAAATATCGGTTATCGGTCTACTTGATCAGTAAAACTTTTGACTGGTAATGTATATATCGGTTCAAAATATTGGTTATCTGTCTACTTGATCTGTATTCTGTAATAATCGGTATCGGCCCTGAAAATTATATTGGTCGACCCCTATACAGTTTAGTAGACTACTTACAGAAAAAGCATAAAAAATATCATTTGTCACTCTCTATTTTCAAAATGTCGGTTATTGGTCTACTTGATCAGTATATATCGGTTCAAAATACAGGTTATCTGTCTACTTGATCTGTATTCTGTAATAATCGGTATCGGCCCTGAAAATTATATTGGTCGACCCCTGTATTCTGTAAAATCGACGCCTATACAGTTTAGTAGACTACTTACAGAAAATGCATAGAAATATCCTTTGTCACTCTTTATTTTCCAATAATACATCTAAGTGAGATGATATTTGATTTTTGATTTGATACATTTTAGTATGATTTTTGAAAAAAATTATGTATAAATAATCAAGTTTATCAAGCTGCTTCAGTCCAGTAAGTGTTCATCCTAAATACATTAGCCTACTAAAAATATAAAAAGGTATTCGTAACAAGTAAATAAATAAATAAATAAGTAAATAATTTACAACAAATGACGTGAACCACGACCTAAAGGTGTACATTACAATTATACTAAAAGGCCTTTAACTTGCTAAAAAACAAACAAACAAACAAAAAAAAAACAACAAGTGTGAACAGACGACAGAAGGACTGTGTAAAACAGATTTTTCAGCAAAGTTTTGGTCATGTTGATAATTCAGAGGCCTTAGAAACTTGCATATTATATATGATACAGTAGGTTTTACAGGGTTAAACAAGGCTTTGTCAAACCAACATTCAAAGTTTTGACAAACTTTGTTTGTGTAGTTAAAAACATTAGTCACATGACTTAATTTATTTTAATTCTACCTCCTTACATTTAAAGGGATAGTTCACCCAAAAATGAAAATTCTGTCCTTACTCCCTCACCCTCATGTCGTTCCAAACCTGTAAGACCTTTGTTCATCTTCAGAAAACAAATTAAGGTATTTTTGATTAAATCTGAGAGCAGAAGAGAACAGACTGTTGAATAAAGTAGTTATTTTTGTTTTCTTTGCCCACAAAAAGTATTCTAGTAGTTTAATAAAATTACGACTGAACCACTGATGTCACATGGACTATTTTAACAATGTCCTTACTAGCTTTCTGGGTCTTGTACATGTCAGTTGCGTTGCTGTCTACGCAGGGTCATAAAGCTTTTAGATTTCATCAAAAACATCTTAATTTGTGTTCCGAAGATGAACAAAAGTTCTTTACGGGTTTGGAACGTCATGAGAGTAATTTTCAGAATTTTCATTTTTGGGTGAACTATCCCTTTAAATTTAAACTGCAACTCTGCAACTTGTTTGCTACTTCAATTCAAATTCAATCCAAATTGAGAAATTTAATTAGAATTCAAAAGGCATTAAAAATTTATTTTGGAATGGCGCACAGCAACAGCGTCTTCCAGTGACTGTTCGGTATAGTTATCCTGTAACTTTAATTTGCAAACAAACGTATGTTGTGGAATTTTAAAGAGCCCATATAATCGTTTGACGAGTGCAATAAAATCACCTTTCTAAAAGTGGCACCCTGAGGAATCATGTGAACGGATCTTAAGACTAAGCTGTCGCTCAGAATCACATCTGCACTTCAGTCACTGGCTGGTCATCGCTTGCACTCTACACAACAGGCATCTGCCGGTTTATGACATTTTATAAGCTTTTATAACAGCCACAGACCACCTTGGCCTCTCCTTAAACCCTTACCGTCACTACAAGCAGACTTCAAAAGGACCCTCAAAGTGGCTATGAGGTAAATTAAGATTTATTTTATTTTTAAGAATTTAGAAATGTACATAAAATTGCCCACATAAATGAGTAATGTTTATACAAGTGTGCGCGCTTACGGGAACTGATCTCAATTTTACTCAACATCCTGAAAGCCAGCATCTGGAATATAATAATCATTAGAAAGCATACTATTAGCATTGCTCATACTTTGAGTAAGTGATTTAAACAAACTACTAAACCTAAGTATAAAACGTCAACATGTACCTCATCCTTATGTCAACACCCTAGTACTGTGCTGGCAATTTTTGCACAGAAAAACATCACTCGTGTTCTCCACAAAATAAAAATCAAGTTAAAAATTAACACATTCAAAACATTTCCAGTTCAATTCTGACTCCTCCCCCATAATTTCCAGTCTTTGCTCTGCTTTTGCTGAATTAAAGTGGCAGAGGCTCCCCTGAAAATGCAAATGTAATGGTACTGTCACTATAGGTTATATGACAAGCAAGAGATACCCATTACTTTCATCGCAGCGATGTTTTAATTATAAGTGCGGCTTTCTTAAATAGTCCCACCCCATACTGCGAGGGAACTCAAACCAGCAATTAGGAAGCCTGTGGATGACAGGTAGTGCTGCTAAGAATGCAGGGGGTGAATTCATATGAAGGACCTCATGCATACAATTATAAGATCAGAGCTGCATTTCAAAGGAAATATTGAAATAAAATGTCACTGTTCTACTTTTATGCTTCTGACCTACTGCGCAAAGCACTTGGGTGTGTTGGTTTGGTTAAATATTAGGGCTAAATATAACAACGCCAGTTGTACAATCTCATAATTTTTTGCATGAACAGTCTCAGATTGACAAGGTCATTTGTGAAATGGATTTTCGTAGACTGTACGCTAGCGAACGTGTCTAGATGATGTTTAAAACTATGAAAATAAACAATGGAGTCCTAATATTGCTTTTGGACACACTTTACAATGAGTAAAAATTATGCATAAATTAATACATGCGATAAAAATTGTTCGTGTATTTTAAATGTATTTTAATGAATAGTAAACATATTTTAAATAATTAAAAAATATTTAAAACAAACAAACAAAAACTGAAATATTAATAACACTATATGAATTAATATTCAGTATGGCTGTCAAACGATTAATCGCGATTAATCGCATACAAAATAAAAGTTTGTTCACTTAATATATGTGTGTGTACTGTGTGTAATTGTTAAGTATATATAAATACACACAAATAAATGTATATATGTAAGATAAAAATGTTATTTATGTTCAAAATATTGTTATATATAATAGAAATGATATAAAAATTAGGGTTGTTAAACGATTAATTGCGATTAATCGCATACAAAATAAATTTTGAGTTTGCCTCACGTGTGTGTACTGTGTGTAATTAACATGTATATATAAATACACACAAATATATGTATATATTTAGGAGAAATATGCTATTTATGTACAAAATATTTTGTTATATACTGTATATAATAGAAATTATATAAAAATTATTGCTGTCAAACGATTAATTGCATACAAAATAAGTTTGAGTTTGCCTCACATATGTGTGTACTGTGTGTAATTAATATGTATATATAAATACACACAAATGTGTGTATATATATATATATATATATATATAGATAGATAGATAGATAGATAGATAGATATTTAAGAGAAATGTTACTTATGTGCAAAATATTTGTATTCATATGTAATCTAAATTATATAAAATTACACACACATATAATAGGCGACCTCAAACTTTTATTTTGTATGCGATTTATTAATTGCGATTAATCGTTTTACACCCCTAATAAAAATGTAAATAAATA
>JAHKKF010473983.1:0-12540 GCA_019740295.1 Labeo calbasu
GCAAACATTTATTTTTGTGAATTAACTACAGTTTGCAATAACAATCCAAAACATGACAGTGTTTTGTGCTTGAGCGCCACCAAGTCATGTTTTACTGTAACTTCAGCAGCTCCAGGCACGTGGGCAAAAGCACCAATCTCATTGGTCTGCCAGTTTTTAACGCGGCGCGTCAAACCAAAAAAACGAGCCCGAGGCGTTTTTAAAAAAATTACGCTTTTACGCCTGGCGTTTTGCGCTTCGGTGTGCACACTTACATTGGCGCTCTTTGTTTAGTCACGGCGCGTTAAACGTCGGCGATATTCGCGCGCGATATTCGTCCCGGTGTGAACAGGCCTTAAGACTGATTCGTTCGGAAGTCGGACTACAGTATACGCGTTGTATATTTTTGATTCACTTGAAGAAGAATCTGCTCATATGAGTCGTGAAAGCACTGTTTATGGATAGCCATTCTTAAACCACGGAAACAAACTGTGGTGAGTAAAAAGTGGTTTTCGGTGCTCATTACTAAAAAGTAATGGTATCAGATATTACTCCAAGTCACTTCAAGGTACCGCAAATGATTATAATGAGGTATTAACATGATACATATCCACAGTTTATCAGGACATATCTATACAACCATGGCGATAACATGGTTGTGAAAGTAGCTGAATAGACCGGTGACTGCAGTTTTATAGTAGTTTGTGTATTCTTAAAAAGCAGCGGTTCTTATGCAGTGCTGATAAAGTTAAACCCTGTCTTTGGTCTGAACTCTCAATCTTGTTTATCATGGCGCCCTCTGTCAGTTTTGCTTTAGATAACCCTCTGATAACCTCTGACATTTCTGATAGTCTACAACCACTGGCATTGTCTGTTTCATTCACATTTTCTCTCCCCTCATGGCCAACAGCTTCTTTCATCTTGTCTGCTAGGTAGATTGGGAATAAGACACAGTTGTATTTCATGTATTTAAAAGACATAGTCTTTTAATGGAATTGTTTTTATGTCCCAGCGGCTTTTTAAAGGATGTAGACGTTTTTCAGTACAGACCAAGTAGAAGAGCGCACAGAAAGCCTGGAGCTAAACAACACCAGAAAGTTACATAAAGAACTGTTACATTCTTTTTCACATGATAAAAAAAGAAAAGTTTAGCTTAAGTTAAGTCAAGAAAACTTGTGAAACTTTCCCTAAAAGATAGAAACCATACAAGCACAGATATAACACAATCCTGATCAATGTTTAAAACATTTCATTGTTTCAATAAGTGGTACCTTTTGATTTAATTTAAGGAATTAATATTCATAACTTACATCATTCCAAATCGGTATGACTTTCTGGACTGAAGCTTTCAAGCTTGAAAAATTATTCAAAGCACCACAAAGCCTTCTGAAGCCATAATGGCTTTGTGAGAGAAGCAAATTGAACTTTATTTTTCACTGAAAATCCTTCTATATTCATAAGAGTTTAATAGCTGTGATTCATGAACAAATTGTTCTTGAGTCAAATCTTTTTAGTCAGTCAATAATATGGTTTGTCAGACCCATCTGAGTGATTCATTAACAAATGAAGCTGATCTGATTCTTCAGTGTAGTTTACTTTCTGGTGCTTTGCTCCTTTTTGAAGCTTGAAAGCTTTAGCCCTGATTCCTTGTAACTGAATAGAAAAAAACAACCAGTACAGTCTTCATAAATTGTTTTTTAAAACACCACAGTGATGAGTAAAAAAATTAAAACATATTTTTTCTATTTTGGGTTAACTATTCCTTTAAGCTCAATAAATTTGGGTTACTGGGGAGAATCAGCTATTTCTGAGGCTACAGTTAACTGCGACTCACACGGTGGCAGAAGGGAATGGATTAATCATCCGTATCTCCCTCCGTCAGTGTCGCCGGCAGCCATTAATGCTGTTTACTTTTACACCAGTTCCAGAATGCTCATGCAAATAAACAGGGCCGCCCATCAAAAGGGAACGCTACAGAAGCCATGAGGTTATGAGGAAGTGGCCTTTATGTCTCTGCTGAGGCAGGGTTAAATAATGAGGGCTTTGCTTATGCCGGTGGTGAGATATGCAGGGGACATGTAAACAGTGGGGAGAGCACCATGTGAACATTATTAGATCAGGATGTGGAAAGTTTAGCAGTTTTGGGTTTCTCTCCTTCAGATGACCACAGGCTGACTAGAAGGCTCGGTTTACTGGTAGCTCAAGATTACGTGTGAAGAATCAGGGAATGCCAGGATGTGACAGTGACTCAGAGGACTGTGACATACATACACAAACACACAACCAAGCTCACTTGTCTATACCTGAAACACATTTCAGATCGTGAAAGTGAAACACACACACTCACAGACGTACACAGACAGAGGGGCTATAAATCTCCCCTGAGAAAAATTGTGGTTTGGAGATAATGACAGTGTCTAGTTGGAACATATGCAAGAAAATAAACACAAACCTATCTCTCTCATCTGTCTGTGTATGTAAGAAAGTCAAAGTCAGATCATCCACACTGTAAAAAATTGTGTGAATTTACAACATGAACTTGACTGCAGTTGCTGCACTTCGACTGCTATTTTTGTACTAGTGATTTTACACTTTATTATAACTGAATGGTATACTGTGACTTCACAGTGATTTAGCAGAATTGTGGTAGTAGCTCTTGTTTATTTATATATAATATAAATAAATACTTTTATTAGTTATATTCATTATACCAGAAACATTAACTAAACATTAATAAATTGTACTTTTTAGTAAATTGTTTGTGGTTTACAGGACATACCAAATGTTTACCATTCAACTCAATCGTTTATAAATTTATTATATTTATATTATTATTTTAGCAGATGAGCCATAGACTTAAATATGGAAGCCCGTTTTTGCCACTGAATAATAAAAAAAGGTAACTGCAACTTCTTATTTCACAATTCTGACTTTTTTCTTGCAGTTGCAAAGTTTACATCTTGCAATTCAGATTTTTTTTCTCAGAATTGCGTGGTATAAACACAATTTGGAGTTATAAAATCAGAATTGCGAGATATAAACTCAGATTAAAGTTATAATTGCAAGATATAAAGTTGCAATTCTGAGAAATAAAGCTGCAGTTTTGAGAAATAAATTCACAGTTCTGAGAAATAAACTTGCATTTGTGAGAAATAAAGTCGCATTTCTGAGAAATAAGTCACATATCTGAGAAATGAACTCGCAATTCTGAGAAATAAACTTGCAATTCTGAGGAATAGTCACATTTCTGAGAAATAAAGTCGTATTTCTAAGAAATGAACTCGCAATTCTGAGAAATAAAGTGGCATTTCCGAGAAACAAAGTCACAATTCTGAGATATAAACACAATTCTGAGAAATAAACTGGTATTTCTAATAAATAAACTTGTATTTCTGAGAAATATATTTGCAATTCTGAGAAATGGTCACAATTCTGATAAATAAAGTCACAATTCTGAAAAATAAATTCACAATTACAAGAAATAAATTCACAGTTATGAGAAAGAAAGTTGAAATAAATTCACAATTCTAAGAAATAAACTCACAATTCTGAGAAATAAATTAACAATTCTGAGAAACAAATTTGCAATTCTGAGAAATAAACTCGCAATTCTGAGAAATAAATTTACATTTCTGAGAAATAAGTTGACAATTCTGAGAAATAAAGCCACAATTCTGAAAAATAAAGTCGCATTTCTGAAAAATAAACTTGCAATTCTGAGAAATAAACTTAAATAAAATGTACATTTCTGAGAAATAAATGGACAATTCTGAGAAATAAACTCGTAATTCTGAAAAATAAAGTCACAATTCTAAGAAAAACTCGCAAATCTGAGAAATAAAAAGTCAATTCTGAGAAATAAACTTGCAATTTTGAGAAATAAATTGACAATTCTGAGAAATAAAGCCAGAATTCTGAGAAATAAAGCCAGAATTCTGAGAAATAAAGTCGCATTTCTGAAAAATAAACTCGTAATTCTGAAAAATAAAGTCACAATTCTGAGAAATAAATTCACAATTCTAAGAAAAACTCACAAATCTGAGAAATAAAGTCAATTTTGAGAAATAAACTTGCAATTTTGAGAAATAAATTCACAATTCTGAGGATTATGTCACATTTCTGAAAAATAAACTAGCAATTCTGAGAAATAAAGTCACAATTCTTAAAAATATAATCGCAATTCTGAAAAATAAATTCACAGTTCTAAGAAATAAATTAACAATTCTGAGAAACAAATGTGCAATTCTGAGAAATAAACTCGCAATTCTGAGAAATAAATTTACATTTTTGAGAAATAAACTGACAATTTTGAGAAATAAAGTTGCATTTCTGAAAAATAAACTTGCAATTCTGAGAAATAAACTTGCAATTTTGAGAAATAAACTTGCAATTTTGAGAAATGAACTTGCAATTCTGAGAAATAAATGAACAATTCTGAGAAATAAATTTGCAATTCCGAGAAATAAACTTGCAATTCTGAGAAATAAAGTCGCAATTCTGAGAAATAAAGTCACAATTCTGAGAAATAAAGTCGCATTTCTGAAAAATAAACTCATAATTCTGAGAAATAAACTTGCATTTCTGAGAAATAGTCACAATTCCGAGAAATAAAGTCGTAATTCTGAGAAAAAAATTCAAATTTCTGAGAAATAAATTCACAATTCTGAGAAATAAAGTCGTAATTCTGAGAAAAAAAATCAAATTTCTGAGAAATAAATTCACAATTCTGAGAAATAAAGTCACAATTCTGAGAAATAAAGTTGCAATTCTAAAAAAAAAATAGTCACAATTCCAAGAAAAAAAGTTGCAATTCTGAGAAAAAAGTTCAAATTTCTGAGAAATAAATTAACAATTCTGAGAAATACAGTCACAATTCTGAGAAGTAAAGTTGCAATTCTGAGAAATAAATGAACAATTCTGAGTAATGAAGCTTTTTTTCTCACAAATCAGACTTTTTCCCTCAGAATTAAGAATTTATATCTCACAATTGTGACTGATCGATAAGATACATTAAGCCTTTCCTGAATGCTCCGTGTTTTACTTTAACAGTGTTATTTCACATTGAAACTTTCTTGCAGATCTTGTTCCCACAGAACACAGCTGCTAAAAACAGTTTGAGCTGAATGACTGATGTAAGAAAATCAGTGTAGCGTAAAACAACCAAACCACAAGTACCAGCATCTCTCATTGAGCAAAAGCCAGCATGCACAGCCAGTGATACCAGCATTTGACCGACCACTGTCAAAACCCACAGCGAGCCTTCCCTCACACTTCCACAACATCTCCAACCCAAAACAAGAGTCACACGAAGCCACATGTCAAACCCTGAAGCTCTCTCTTTCTATCTCACACCCATACACACATTAAAACACACAAACATCATCTCACGCATAAACACTAACTGGCGCCACAAAATTATGAATTTGACAGGAGTTATCATCACAGCAATTATGTACCTCCCTCTGCCACAAGACAATCTCTTTACGGCATATTTATGCAACATGCGCACACGTATGAGCTGAAGTGGGTTTCCAAAATAATGACTGCAGTCAAACAAACTTCCCTTCTGCTATTGGTTGGTCAAATGGAACAATGTCTGGATTGCATCAAGCTTTTCACACTTTTGAGGGGAATTAACCTACGCATGGCTTTCTTTAGTTGTCTCTGCATGAAAAAAAATTGCACAGCTTCAGCTTGAAATTAACATTGCATTTCTAACAGAAGAAAAGCTCTAACATGCTAAATTGATTTCTTTAATTCCAGCTGCCATTATCGCACAACAAGGTATCATTTCTGATTATAGAAACATTTTAATGCTTTTTAAACATGTCAAGACTACATCTGCCCTGAAGCCCAGTGTTAACGGAATTTTCTCCAGAGACATTTACTAATTTGAACAGTTTCATTTGAACATTCTGTACAAATGTCTGCAGTTTTAAGTGTATTCTTCATGTAAACATGACAACTTTAGGAACTGGTGGGATTGTATCTCTATATAGAAAATATCGAAAAGATTATGATAATGAGAGGTTTCGCCCACCAGTTGCCAGGTGCATTCCTGAGTAAACACAAGAAATGGCAGCAGGAATTAAACACCAACACATGACAGGCTGTCAAAAGTTGCTTCTAATATTATTTCCATTTCCAGTTGTTTTTTTAAAAAAATCTAGTCACTCCAAAAAGAAAGAAGTAAATAGCACAATAAATTAAGCAGTTCATTTTTCCATGTCCAGCTATTCCACACCACAACAACCAGAATGTTCTACCATGAGAACATGAAGTGCTGAATGCAAGAACATGAACATTGCCCATTAAATCTTTCTTTGTACCAGAGACTAATGACAAGAAGTGCATTTAGGCTAAATAAGAAAGCATAAAGAGGTTTCCAAAGTCCAGATGAAGATCTAGATTAGATTTCAGGCTAAGAGTACAGTATTAAGTGCTTCCACGGTGTGATTTGTCACCATGTGGTATCTGGGTGTCTATATCAGTGAAAGCGGATGGAATATCTGTGGTTTAGGACTATTGGGTCAGACTCATGTTACAATACATAGCTGAGGTTTGAAGTGTGGTTGAACAGTTCAACCATATCAGTGACGGAATTCTCCGATGGCTGTCGTCACATAATGCTTTGAGTCTGACTTTAGCTCCGTCAAACGCACACACAATACAGTCAAGCGCATCTTTCTCAAGTATTCACATCTACTGCTTTTAATGTTAATGTAGGATAATTACAGTTACAATAAACAAATCCTAACCTAATCTTATTATAACAGCATAAACCTTCCATAACATTAACCCTGCCCTAATCATAATTATAACTATACTCAAGCCCGCAATCATAGGCACACACATTGCCAACATTCTCAATAATACTGGTTTATGAAGTAGTGGTAGGGAACTGGGAAACTCAAAGGCTGTCAGGCTCAAATCCGCTCGGTTTAATGCGCTCTGAGGGGCAGTCACCACTTTGAACTGAGTTGTGGCTGATCCATTTCTGTGCCCTTCTTTATAATGCCAATCATGCATTTCAGTCGCAAACATACACGCCAATACTGTCACACAACCTCACACGTTCTCTCATGCATATGTCCCCATCATCAAACATTCACTGTCAGGCTCACTCTCTCCATCCTTCCACTCAGTAGCGGTTTTTAGTGATAAACAATATCAGTTTCACAACATTATGGTTAGATTATAAAGAACTACTTACAAAACACTAAATAATAACAGCAGTAAATGATTTAGAGATGGTTCTTTGGCTTGTCACAGTTCTTCCATGAAGAACTAAAGAACCATTCCATCATAAAATGATTCTTTGCACTCTTAAAAGTAACGGTTCTTTATGGGCATCGATGTTCCATGAAAAACCTTGAACATCCATGGAAGCTTTCAAATGCAGAAAAGGTTCTTTATAGTCGCAAAAGGTTCTTTCGATTTTAAAATGTTCTTCAAAATGGTTCTTTTAAGAACTATTCACTGAAAGGTTCTTTGGGGAACCAAAAATGGTTCTTCTATGGCATCACTGCAAAAACACGCTTTTGGAACCTTTTTTAAAGAGTGGCAGAACCCTCTTAAATTCTAATTAGAATGCTGGTTTTTGAGGTTTTGTGAAGAACCATTCCAGCATAAAAAGTTTCACTATTAAAAATAAAGGTTCTTTATTGGAATCGTTGGTTCCATGAAGAGCCTTGAACAACCATGGAACCTTTCAAATGCACAAAAGGTTCTTTATAGTTGAAAAAGTTTTTTTTAATGGTTCATTAAGAACTGTTCACTGAAAGGTTCTTTGGGGAACCAAAAATGGTTCTTCTATGGCATCACTGCAAAAACACCCTTTTGGAATCTTTTTTTAAGAGTGACATGACCCTTTTAAATTCAAATTAGAATGCTGGTTTTTAAGATTCTTTATTGGCATTGGCAACTATTCATAGAAATGACTTTTGGTGAACCCAAAGTGGTTCTTCCATGGCACTGCTGTAAACCCCCCCTTTTGGAATCTTTATTTTTAAGACTGTACGAGATTCTAAACAGAACTAATGAATTTATTAAAGAATCTTCTTTTGTGTACCTGTAGATCTGGAGTCCCGAGTCACGTTTTATTGCTGTGATTCCTTAAGAGGTCACTCAGAGGTCAAAGGTCAAGCAGCAGGTCAGAGATCGGCCAAGGCTCAGAGCTCCAGATGCAGAGAAGCAGCGTGGATATCCATCGGAAGTACGAAAGCTTTCTCGAAGCTCTCCTGAAAACTGTGCCGTGTGCGTCTCCACCAGGCTTTCCTGTTTGAGTCCAGCTCTGCAGAGGCCAAACCGAAGCAGTCACGCTTTATGGCTCATAGTTCCCCAGTTTCACTCATTTATGTGGCATCCAGCTCGCATTCTGTTTGACTGAGTCCTTCCCGGTGAGTCTTTGAATCATCTTCTCTCTGATTTACTGTCACATCCCAGCGGCTCTCCAAAGAGAAGTGTGTGAGTGTGAAGAGAGCAGAAGGAAAATCATCAGTTGCACACAAGTTACAGAAAGATTCATCTACACCTCTCTCACTCTCTCTCTTTCTCTCCCTCCCTCTCTCTCTTTTGGTCTAGCACTCTCTGATACCTCCCCCAGAAGCCCACTGTTAATCAACCAGTCCTGAAAACATATTGTCTCTCTTTCTCTCTCTCCTCAGTTTCTCTGCCTCTCTCACTCTCTCTGAACTGCAGCACTCAAGTTTGCATCCCTGGTTTAACCCCATCCCTCTTGACTGCTGCAGTTAACATGCTCGCAGTTTTCAGCGAAACATCTTCAGATGATCTTTTTATGCATATTTATATTGGTTTGATCAGAAATGTGTGGGCTTGGTTTCTGGAACACTTTGGAAATTTTCACTGTGGCTTTATTGAGGTCCCGCCTGAAGGTTTTTCTCGAGTGTCTTTCCAAATACAAAATGGTTTTATAAACAAGTTTTGACAGCACATCAAGGCAAGACAAAGCAGATGTGTTATGTGGCCTAAAAAAGACAAAAGCTTTCAGACGCGAAATCATTAATCTTTCAGTCTGCAGTTTATCATTTTTAAGTTGAAATTTCTGCACCGTAAATCTTCATTTGGCTTGGGATGTTACACAGGACTGACTGTTCTCCTTTTGTTTTCCTTGCTTATTCTGTCATTCGTTCTCCCATTTTGTTGTTTGTGTGGTTTTGAACTCATCTCCATTTGACCACAATAAGAATAACATCCCTCTCTTGTTCCTTTTCTTCCTCTCTCAAATGCAACACACACCATCCGGATAACTAGTGTGGAGAATGTAGGAAAACACCCAAAAAGACATTTTACACACTGGTCAGACACACGTATACACAAATATTCTGGTTGAAATTTAAGTAACTAAAGTACTCAGATATCATATTCTTTACTGTATTGATGGCAGCAAACTGGACTGTTCTGTTCGGAGCTGACTGTTGGTGTTGGATTGGTTAGTTTGGACCTCAGGAATTAATGCTGTTCTCACTAAACTGACCAAATAATCAAACACAAACTAACTTAAAGAGTCTTAAAGAAAAAGACCTGGTGGATGGAGTCATTGCCCTCTAGTGGTTAAAAACGCAATAGCAGCTTTATGGTTAGTATTCGGGCAGTTCACAATATGTAAGCACTTGTTTTTCCAAGTATTAATATTTAAGGAAATTCATTTATTCATTCATTCAAGTTGACACCTGCCATTTTTTCCCAAAAAAGCGAGAAAAAAGCAAAAAAATAAATAAATCATAAAATAAAATAATAACAATTGAAATAATCATGTCGTATATGAAGTCAAAATGGCTAGTGTAAAAATGAAAAAAAAAGCAGCATTTAAAATGTTATTTAAAATGGTGTTAAACAGTTTTATTTATATGCAGATGAAATAAATTAGGTTAAAAAAAGAACAGAATTACTGTAAGCTTAAAAAAACAAAAAAAAACAATAGCAACCTTATTTTGGCCAGTTCACAATAATCAGGTATTTTATTTTTCCAGTATTAATATTTAAGAAAAGTCATTCATTCATTCATTCGAGTTGACACCTGGCATTTTATCCCAAGCAAAGTAAGAAAAAAATAATAAATAAATAAATAATTGAAATAATCATGTAGTATATGAAGTCAAAGTGGCTAGTATAAAAATGTAAAAAAGCATTTAAAATGTTATTTAAAAATGTGTTAAACTGTTTTATTTATATGCAGATAAAATAAATTAGATTTAAAAAAAAATCTGAATTACCGTAAGCTTAAAGAAAAAAAACAATAGCAACCTTATGGTTAGTATTTGACCAGTTCACAATAATCAAGTATTTTATTTCTGCAATTTTAATATTTAAGAAAAGGCATTCATTCATTCATTTATTCATTAATTCGAGTTGACACCTGGCATTTTATCCCAAAAAAAGTAAGAAAAAGTAATAAATAAATAACAATTTAAATAATCATGTAGTATATAAGGTCAAAGTAGCTAGTATAAAATTGTAAAAAAGCATTTAAAATTGTGTTAAACTGTTTTATTTATATGCAGATAAAAAAAATTTGATAAAAAAAAAAAAAATCAGAATTACCGTAAGCTTAAAAAATAAAAAAACAATAGCAACCTTATTTTTCCAGTATTTTTCGAGTTGACAGCTGGCAAATAAATAAATAAATAATAGAATAATAATAGAATAATTGAAATAATCATGTTGTATATGAGGTCAAACGGCTAGTATAAAAAATTTAAAAAGCATTTGAAATGTTATTTAAAATTGTGTTAAATACAGTTTGCAGATCAAATCAGATAAAATAAAAATGATCAGAATTACCAAAAAAAATTCTAGGGTCAACAATTAGATTTTTTTTTTAAACAATTAAATGAAAGATATATATATATTTTTTTAATTATAATCATTATTATATTTTTATAAATAATAAAAGAATTAATCATTTATAAATACAGTATAAATAAAATTATATAATATATATATATATAAAAACTTAAAATCCTGCTCTCTGAGTATAAAGAATAATAAAAACACCAACAAGTAGAACCTAAATTCAAAGCATTCTGGAGCTTTGGTTTTGGTCCTCGTATTAGACTGGAAAGTGACAGCACCAATGGGATGAGCACATGATGCAAAACTCGAACCTGCGTTCCTTTTCTCTCCCACTGTGTGACAGCTCTGACTAGTCGTGAACAGCTGTACAGGTTGCGCAGTGAAAGAGAGATCAGTGCATGACTTTCGAATAAAGGACTGACTTTAATACATCTTCAAGTAAAAGTGTTTACACATGGTATAAAAAAATAAACGGAGGGAGCCAACAAAGAACCGACGAGACAGATTGCAAGACCAGTCGCTTTCAGATATATCCCATGCGACTTCACATGTGCGATAAGCAAACGTGTGCTAAATCCTTTATAGTGCAATAAAATCAATGCAAAAAGAGATGAAAGGTGAGTAGGAAGAGATCATCTCTGTGTCTAAAGCTTCTTGATTTTACACAATGTGCCTATGCTGTTATATTTAACTGTGGTTATGACTTTAAATTTTCTGGATTTGACATCATTTGATCGGTCTACAGTTGGAGACAGTCCTGACAGACAGAAGAGGAGAGGAGAAGATCATTTTCCTCTTTTGAAAGACATTGCTGCATTTCCCAAATATTAGAAGTCCATGTCTAACTGTCTTAAAGACTGAAACTAGCAAGTAGCAAGTAGAAACTGATGTAAAAATTCAGTCTCTTGGACATGCATGTGATTTGGTCCGTTGTCCAGGATATCTGGGGTTCTGGACCAATCAGACGACAGAGATGAAGATGACAGCGTCCTCATCCTTAGTGGATTGTTTGAGGCTCAGCAAGATTGGACGACAGCAGGCAGCCTCTTTGATATCAGAGATTTTCCCTGAAGCACAAAACAAATAGAACAAAGAGAAAGACAAATGATTTTAAATGGTATTGGGCAGTGACAAAAATAGACAAAAGATCTTTGAGCATGCTAAACAGAAAATTACTCCTTTCAGTGGGTCATTCACACAAATCTGTATCTGGAAGGGAGGCGTTATTTTAAGATGGACACCTCATGACAGCATACGCAATACAAACAACTTCAATGTTGAAAGTTCACCCAAAAAAGAAAATGATCATTTATTCACTGTCATGTTATTCTTTAGGGAAGCCCATGTCCGCCACTGAATAAAATTGAAAAAAAGAAATTGTCAGTTTACATCTTGCAATTTAAACATAAACTTACAACTGTGAGTTATAAAGTCAGAACTGTGGGATATAAACTTGCAATTTGTGAGAAATAACATCAAAATTGTGCATTTTTTTCTCATTTTCTCTTGCATCCTTTTTTCCCTGAACTGATTAAAAGTTAGATAAGTTAGAATTTCGCAATCCTGAATGGGGAAAAAAAGACTGATATTTTCTCAGAACTGCGAGTTTGTATCTCACAATTCTCAATAACTCACGATTGTGTGTTCTAAAGTCTCAACTGCAAGATACAAGCTTACAATTCTGACTTTTTTTCCTCAGAATTGCAACTTTCTACCTCATTGTGACTTTTTTTCAGTTCTCAGACG
>JAHKKF010473992.1:2099-17227 GCA_019740295.1 Labeo calbasu
GTTATTTACAAGTTTCTGACCACTTATAATGTGCCACAAACAGGACGTTAATATCACCAACCATTCCCATTTTATTAAGGTGTATCCATATAAATGGCCCACCCTGTATATATATATGTATATATTAATTTAGTACTGCCCTTCAGAAGCTACAGAAAATACATGTTTCCTTTTGGAGCATCAGTGAGCATTTGAACCTTCTGTAATAGTTGCATATCCTTTGTGTAAAAAGATGGATCTTAAAATCACACAGTCAGTATTGGAAAGGGATCAAATACACAAAAATGCTGAAAGACCAAAGAATTTGTGGGACCTGAAGGGATTTCTCTGAAGAACAGCGGGCAGTTTAACTGTTCAGGACAAAAACACACACAGGCCATTCCACAGAATTGGTGCAAACTGCTGTCCCACAAGTAAAAACACATTTAAAAAAGCAGTTACAGCTTTTTTATAGTGCATGTTTTAGCTAGTTTAACTACACCCCTACTTATGATCAGGAAATATTTATGTGTCAGTCTCTCTCATAGCTACATGGCAAGCAGATACTCATAATTTTGAGGTAAATGTGTTCAAAAGTATGACAAAGAATGACAAGAATGTCACTACCGAGCACAATTTGTCTATAATTAAAAACACTTTTTTTGGTAGTTACTACATAACATTTAGCTTTAATACTGTATGTGTACAACTGTTCAAAACTGTGTTATGTGCTGATTAGCATCTCTGCTTCAAAAGTATCTAAAATTGTCACTAATGAAACATGTCACGGCCGAAACATTTGGTGAAGTTTCAGTAGTGACATCTTTGGGGGTTTTTTTTTTGGAGTTATTCCATAAAATTGTCACTAGCGTGACACATACATGATGTGCATGTGAATACATGATGAAAAATGTCATCATTGTTTTGGTAGCAACAAAAGGGAACACATAATCCTTTGTTTGAGGGAAAGAAACTACATTTTAGTACTGTTATGCAAATACATTTTTAGTATGTTTTAGTAGTGTTTTAGTTAAGTGTGAGTTAAAATTCTGTAATGTAATGTGGTCAGTCACTACCGAAAATGTGCCGAAACACAAGATGTTTTGTTAAAAATAAAGTATACTGAATTATCAACTATGATGTTATGATAGTGTTTGGTGCAATGTATATTCAGACTAATGAATCCTTAACTTTGAAATCAGTATGATCAGCTTTTTGGCTTTTATGAAGAAAAATTGGATTAAAAAAAAACTTAAAATAGAAAAAAATATATACATTTCAAACGTAGATGTAAGCAAACTCTTAATAGATAACCCTTCTAATTAAATTATATACAATCTTAAAAATAAAGGTGCTTCACGATGCCATAGAAGAACCTTCTTTGACTAAATGGTTCCAAAAAGAACACCTTTCTGTTTCACGAAAGGTTCTCTGTGGCAAAAGAAGGTTCTTCTGATTATAAAAAGGTAAGAAAAAGATGGTTCTTTGTGGAACCATAAAATGGTTCTTCTATGGCATGATTGTGAATAACCTTTCAAAGCACCTTTATTTTGAAGGGTGTATTACTGTCTTTCAGTGGTGACAAATTTGGGGAGAGGACAAATATTCCTAAACTTTCAGAAAATACAACATGAGAATTAACTGTGCAATTACTAGAAATGTGTACCTTGGATAATATACAATTAAAAAAAGATGTTTCCAACTCTGACTTTCAACCTATTCTGTAGAATGGCCCATACACTGTTTACACACACAGTACCGCTTAAAAGTTTGGGAAAGAAACTAACACTGTTATTCAGCAAGCATGCAATAAAATGATCAAAAGTGACAATAAAGACATTTAGAATTTTACATAAGATTTCTATTTCAAATAAATGCTTTTGGCCTTACATAAAAAAATCCTGAAAATAAATAAATAAATAAATGCATAAGAGCTTTCTTTTTTAAAAAAAAAAATGTAATTGACTTTTTAAATTAAAGAAGTCCACTTCCAGAACAAAATTGACAGATAATGTACTCAACCCCTTGTCATCCAAGATGTTCATGTCTTTCTTTCTTCAGCCATAAAGAAATTATGTTTTTTGAAGAAACATTTCAGGATTTTTCTCTATATAATGGACTGATATGGTGTCCTGATTTTGAACTTCCAAAATGCAGTTTAAACGCAGCTTCAAACGATCCCAAATGCAGTTGTAAACAATCCCAGTCGAAAAAGAAGGGTCTTATTTAACAAAACAATCTTTTTTTTTTCATAATCATAATACAATTTATATACTTTTTAATGTCAAACGCTCGTCTTGTCTTACTCTGCCTGAACTATATTTTTTCCGGTTCATGACAGTTAGTGTATGTCGAAAAACTCCCATCTCATGTTCTCCCTCAACTTCAAAATCGCCCTATTTCGCTGTTTTACCTTTTTTGTTAAGGGTGTTTGATCTTCTTTGCATGTTCACTTTGCAAAGACTGGGTCTGTACTTCTGCAGCAATGTAGGTTGATTTTGAAACGATTTTTGAAGCTGAGGGAGAAAATTCGATCTGAGTTTTCCGACATACCCTAACTGTCTTGAGCTACAGAGTTCAGGCAGAGCAAGACAAGACGAGCGTTTGAGATTAAAAAGTATTTAAATTGTATTTTTTTTTTTAAATAACCAATCATTTCGCTAGATAAGACCCTTCTTGCTCAGCTGGGATCGTTTACAACCGTTTACAAATCATTTTAAACTGCATTTTAAAAGTTCCAACTCGGGGTCCCATATCAGTCCGCTGGTTATTTTTTTTAAAACTGGTTATTTTTTACCCCTAAAATGCAATAAATCCATCAGGGCTCTACACTTATATATTTATATTTTATAAGCTTTTTTTCTAATTAAAACAACAGAATTAGAATAAGTTACCAATCAAATGAAATCATTATTAACAAAATTAATTTGTACTACAGAGGTGGCACAGAACAACACAAAAGTGGCTTGTAGGTGTATTTTCATATGTTTCATGAGGCTCAGAGGTGGCACAAGTGCAATCAATTCATAAATTCATGTTGAGATTAATGTTTCAAGTATAAAATTTTGAATATAGAAATATTAAATGATTTATATAACTGAAAAGAAGATACTTTAAAAATTAAACTACAACTGCCAGTAGGTGGCGGTTTTAATTACTGAATCATATCATTCATTTGATTCCTTCGAACGGCTGATTCATTCACGAATAAAGCAAGTGAGTCTTTATGAATGGCTAATTGACTCATTGACTCACTAGATCCGCAAGTTCATTCATAAAGGAAACACAGATGTGTTTGAATAGAGATGGGCAGCGGCTCAGTTGTGACTTTGTTTCGATGAAATAGATCAAAATCAGGCAATAGTGTTATAGTCAGACAATGTTAGTCACTCAATATTAACTTCTTGTTTATTGAACTGTTGTATTAAATCAGTATCTCATTTACAAACTCTCAAAACTCAAAAACTGTCACTCATCTTAGTTCATCGCGAAACTCACTACAATGCACAGTGGATCTCTTATTTACACTCTCTCTACACTTTGTTTATGAAAGGATTCATCGGATATGTCTGTGATACATTACTCAACGTTGAAAACAAGGATGCGGGGTGTATTCAAAACGCCGCCTTTACTGTTGACAGTGCGTGAAATGCTGCGCTGTGATTGGCTGAGCGGATGTGTCGCATTTTGCAGAGAAGATATCCACCTTATTTTTCCCATTAGAGTGGGTGCAGCCATTTGTAAAAATTTTTGTGTCTGGCTTCCGGTTTCATCCACTTCCAGCTATTTTTAGTTGCACAAAAAGCTCGTTTTGCTGCTTGATATTGCAAACTGGTGTGTCTTACCATATTATTTTAATGGATTATCTTAATTATGAACACACTGGTTTGTAGTGCAAACTGTTTTACCGTTTACTGCACTTCGATATTCTTCACATTATTTCTCTATGGCGGATTATAAACCGGACGTCTAACACATTACCAGAAAACAGCTTACTTCCGCATTGAAAAATAAGGTGGATATATATATATATATATATATATGACCCTGGACAGCAAGAGTATATTTGTAGCAATAGTCAAAAATACATTTTATGGATCAAGATGATATTTTTTTTCTTTTATGCCAAAAATCATACATCATTAGGATATTAAGCAAAGATCATGTTCCATGAAGATATTTTGTAAATTTTCTACCACATATATATATCAAAACTTAATTTTTGATTAGTAATATGCATTGAACTTCATTTGGACAACTTCTAAGGCGATTTTCTCAATATTTCGATTTTTTTTTTTTTTTTTTGCAACATCAGATTCCAGATTTTCAAATAGCTGTATCTAGACCAAATATTGTCCTATCCTAACAAACCATACATCAATGCAAAGTTTATTTATTCAGCTTTTTAACTAAATTTCAAAAAATTTACCCATATATATATATTTTTTGATTTTGTGGTTCATGATCACACACACACATAATTTTACTTAAGGAGATATATAGATTTATACCATATACACATTTTTTCCCACATAATTACTGTATATGTGGTTGTCTAGAGATGTGCTTGGCCATTTTTAGCACTCATACTATTTTTGTTAAACTTCTTAAATGTTTTGAAAACAGAAAACACTTTTATAGACATTAAACTGGTTTTGACCAAATGCTTGGTAATTAGTTTAAAAAGCTGATGAAAGAAGCCAAAAGTACCAGTGTCATAAAATAGGGTGTAGATGGAAAACGCAGTGGACTGAAGTGCGTGTAGCATGACTAAGGCTTGGAATGTCTGCTGTGGTACTTAAGTAGTTTCACAGCTGTTGCTGAATATTCAATATTAAGACAAATCAGATTCCTGTTTCTACAGGTACACTGGCCCGTATAAGTACATACTTATGTGTAAATCTAATGCAGAGACATTAAGACATTTTAAAATGCGTAAAATAGTTTATCTGACCTCTGTCAGTCATTATTAAACCCACAGTTTGTACAATAACTCAGACTCCTTTGTCCGTTACATATATTCCTTTATTGAATGTGTAAAAATGGCTTATACATACATCTGCTCTTTTTTGTGCGTCACTGACAATAGCACATTCATATATACAAACATACCAGCCTCTCAGTTACCCAGTTCTGTCATCGCAGTAGATTGTACTCTTCCAGTAGATGTCATCTACACACATCTGGTTAAAATCTGCTCCCGTCCTCCAGTAAAGTATCGGTTTCTCCAGGCCTGTGTGCTATTATCCTGCCGTGTGACATCATTTCCTGAGCATGACCGGTGCGGCTCGCCCTGGGCGCTACAGCCAGCCGAGATCTGCTGAGTGGCTTCGTTCTCTAGCATAGCTCAGCAAATATAGCAGCTGTTTGGTGAGAATTTCGTAAAAAAAGACAAACATTTTCTTAAGCACTGTGTCTGGTGAATACTGTGTTTGGTTGCAGTATCACAGGATGGCTTGAATCCACATTTCCACGAGCTGTTCTTGTCATTGACTACTTTTGAAATCAATTCAAATCTTGAAGTGACACTTTTTCGTAGTTGACTATTCAAGACAATATGATTATTCTCTCTTATTAAACTCAACAATACAACAATCTCATATATATATATATATTTATGTGTGCACCTGTAGTTTTCATTCAGCACACACGCTAAATGCTAGTTTTGTCTGCACGTCGAGTCCAGAGTTAAACAGGAAATGTTTGGTATTCCTGCTCGTCTCTAACACACACACACACACATCCTGGTATATTGCGTTGAGTTGGTCCGTTGTTGCGTTTGGTGTGTGTGCACCTGAAGCTTTAGTGATACTCTCCCAAAAGTAAGCGTGACACATTTTCGAACACCAAAAAGGTGATGCAACACGCTGGAATGACTCGCACCAGGTTCGGGACCATGCCTTTGTAAAAGCCCTCGATCCCCTCGTTGCTAGAGAGAGACAAACACAAACATATTAAGCTGATGTATAGACAGATGAGTGACTTTATTCCTGGCAGTGCCGTTATATGTCCTGTTAAATCTATATGAAGAGCTGCTAACAGGCTATAAATTTAGCTATTAAAGAGGGTAGTATCTTTAAACAATAAAATAGGATGAGGTACAATTATGGTTATGAGTGTTGGTATGCATGGATCAAAAAACAAACAAACAAAAAATTCAAGTTGACAACTGTAGTGATATTACTATAAAGAAAAAAATACATTAAATTAATAATAAAAAAATTATATATATATATATACTTTTTTTTTCATTTTGTTTAGTTAAAACTAGTTAGTTAAACATATTTAGTTAAAATTGCCAAATCAATTAATAATAATAAAAAAAGAAAGAAAGATTTAGATGTGTATGCTGTATTTAAGCTGAAAGGAAATATTACTTTTATTTGATAGTTACACCAAATATTATTCATAGTGATTTCACTGAAACCAAGTCAATAAATAATAATTAAAATGTATTCTGTTGTTGTTGTTTTTTTTTAAGTTTTAGTTAAAAAAAAAAGAAAAAGAAAAAAAAGTAAACACAAAGAATAAATTTATGAGAACTAAGAATGCATATATGTTAAACTAGATTTTGAAAGGTTTTTCTTGTCAATTTTTTTTCCTTATAATTTTTGGTTTCTTTATCATATTTACGCTTAAAGGACTACATTATTAATAGTTATTACTATTTAATAATTCTTAATATTTACACAGCAGTATTAAAGCACAAAAACAGTAAGACATATACACCAGCATTCAAAAATTTGGGGTTCTTTTTTTTTTTTTTTTTTAAAGCAATTAATCATTTTATTTAACATGAACGCATTAATCAAATCAAAAATGAAAGAAATCAAAAAGACATTTGAAATATTACAATTTGAATTTTCCATTCATAAATAAAAGTTATTTTAGATTATAATAATATTTCACACTATTAATGATGTTACTGTATTTCTGATTAAATAAATGCAGCCTTAGGAAACTTTCAATAAATTAATAAATACATATATAAAATATAGCTGCAAGCAGCGATTACAGGGGTTCAACTGCTTTAAGGCATTTACGCACATATGGGAAGAGACATTATTTAGCAAGCCTGTAACCACTTAAAAACGCATTTTTGGCAAATCCAGGTAATTTACCTTAGAAATATTGTTTTTTTAACAGGTATAACTGTTACAGCTGTGGTTTGATCCCCTTAAAACTTTGCAGGCTTGTTTAGAATCACCTATTGCATGTGCTCACCAGGTTTTGTGAAGTTTTGAGTTTTTCTTCAGGTTTTATAGGTTTTTGGGTAAATTTGCACAGGCCCCTTTTTTACACAACCCCATTATAGCTTCCCAAAGGGTAAATTTCAAAGATTTTTTGATAATTATTGATCTAGATAGTCCATTGAATTTTACTAGTGTTTTTTTTTAGATTGAGGGAAAACCTACGACTAGTTCACAAAAGTTTTTTTTTATTTTTACATCTTCTCAATCATTTTATAAACGGTTTGACTGGGACCGTGCACAACGATTTTCATGTTCATAGGACAAATGGTTGCACAGTTATACATTTTTAATGTTTTTTTCCCTCTTATAGTGCCACCAAGTGGCCAAGCTCCATGATTTTTGTACTGTGACCTCAGATTGAGCTCTGACAAAAGTGTTCTGAGTTTGGTGAGGATATCTCATTCTGTTCAGGAGTTATAGGCATTTTACTAAAAGTGGCCCTGCCCCTTTCGAACGTTTTTGCACTTCTTTGTGACGGTGAGTCGAAAGTTCAACTTGTTTTTGGAATTTTTCTGCACTGGTTTGGTTCTGATCGAGTGAAAAACCTAGATCTAGTTCGCAAAAGTAGGTTTTTCAAACAATTTGATTGACCGCAGTGGTTCTAGAGGCAAAGTAGTCCAAAAGGAGGAGTTCTTATCGTATGATACAAATATTGCGCAATGTGAAAAACATACAATCGGCACTGAAAAATTTATTTCAAATTTCTCACAAACCTTTAGGGCCATAAGTCAGGCCCACCTAGTTTCATTCCGATTGGCCTCCATTAACCTTGTCTAACAGGTGCTCAAAAGTTGTCAGCCAGTGGCTGCCATTCTTTTTAAGATGCGCAAATGTCTTTGTAGACACTTTTGGCACTTTGGACCAAGACCGTTCACAGCGATTTTCGTGTCGATAGGACAAACGGTTGCACAAGGTATAGCCATTTTTATGTTTTTTCCCTTTTATAGCGCCACCAAGTGGCCAAGCGCTGTTTCTACTGTGACCTCCTGTGAGCTCTTACACAAGTGTTCTGAGTTTGGTGAAGATATCTCATTCTGTTCAGGAGTTACAGGCATTTTACTAAAAGTGGTCCTGCCCTTTTGAACGTTTTGGTGTCCCTTTGTAACGGTGAGTCAAAAGTTCAATTTTTTAAATAATTATTGATATTCACTCTCCAGAGAATCTTTCTGCATTGGTTTGGTTCCGATCGGGCGAAAAACCTAGGACTAGTTTGCAAAAAATGCGAAATACCCGAAAATTTCGCCAACGACATAAGACACTTGAGCTTGCGAATGATGGAAGGAAATCACAGCGAGCGTCACGCGCACGTGTGTAGTAAACAAAACTGCGCGTCTACGCCATTCACTAACACAGAGACGCAGAAATACGGCTCTTATTAAAATACATTCTTAAATGCAGAATCGTACCATTTTTAAAAGCAGGGTATCACGATACTTTTTCAAATTTCCAAATGCTCTGTGATTTGAAGAGCATTTGACACTGTGTGATGTAACTTCATACCTCCATGTCCTCCTGATGACGTCCACGATCCCACTGTAGTTGTTGTGCTGGTCCTGCAGGCGAGCGCGCACCACCTGGTACGGGTAGGTCACTGCTACAGCAAATATTTTGGAAATGGCTGCTATGGTGATGTATTCCAATGGAGACTGAAGCAAGAGACAGACGGGAAGGAAAGACTGACTCACAAAGATCATTACTGCCTCCAGTACACATAAACCGCTTGTTCTAAAGGTTACAATATACAGTCAAATGCCACATAATCGCACTGGTCATACTGTCTGTGGTGGCTTTACAGTACCTCATAAAATGTTGAAAATAAATTTGGATGAGTTTATAGTTCAAGACACTGGCTGAGCTCATTTAATAGCTAATATTATTCCACACAGATTTCCAGGTCCAGAAATGTCACTGAAATTCATTCAAATCTAAAAATGTCATGGATATATTTTTTATTTTTACATTTTTATTTCCAGTTATCTTGAAGGACTGGAAAATTGCAATCTTTACTTTAAGCATACGTGACACCGCATGGTAAAATTGAGCCAAAGTAAGCTGCATAATTTAAAATCATAGTGCTGTTCCTCCTCCTATTGTACACGTGTGCTAAAAATGTAATGCTGGTTTTATTTCCTCACCAGCAGCGATTCAGATGGCATCTTCTTATATTTATTCTGCTCTCTTTTTAGCCCCTCATAGGTCATGAACTGCAGTGCAGCATGGGAAGTCCCCACCAGCCCAGGCACAAAACCCTGTATTGGCAAAACAACAAAATGAGTCTCACAAACATGCAAAACCACAATCACACAGTTACCTCATAGTCTAAGAGCTAACTAAACTATACTAGACTGGAATTAAACTAGAATGAACATGTAATCATTTCAGGACAATCTGGTGTGACTCAGAATTTAGCCTATACTGTATTTAGGCTTGACAGCTGTATCAATCCTCCAAATATACAACAATAACACCCTCTTGTGGCCCTACAGAGAACTACAATGTTAGAGAGCAGAAAGCTGGATCAGCCCACTATTTAAAGTCAACATGAAACTTGTTTTATATCCAGAATGTGATGTACTGAGTAAACGTGATGTTCAGCAAGAACACGGGACCACGTTATTAAACTCAAAGTTTGCTAAAAAACATTTTTTCTTTGCAATAACATGCACAGACGAAAAAGAAGCGTGTCTCATTATATGGAATGTGCAGTTGTAGTGTACTTCAAATCTTAAAACCTGATTAAAAATAAATAAATAAATACAAAAAAAAACAAACATACTTTCAGATAATATGATAGTAATGCAAGTATGATTAAAAGGCCACTTAAGTGACTTAAAGAGAGACACTTTCAAGTTCTTAACATGCTTAAAGGGACAGTTAACCTAAAAATGAAAATCACCCCATGATTTACTTTCTTCTTTTGGATGGATGCAATCAGAGTTATTTTAAAAAATGTCCTGGCTCTTCCAGGCTTTATAATGGCAGTGAATGGGTGTTGAGATTTTGAAGTCCAATAAAGGGCATCCATCCATCATAAAAGTGCTCCAAATGGCTCGGGAGGGTTAATAAAGGTCTACGCTATGCCTGCGTCATACGTCATCCACTAGAACTCCACTCTCTCATGAAAACACGTACGACAGTTAGCGGAAGCTAGAGACAATGGTTTATGAAGTTTTAAATATGGATATCACTTCAGAAGGCCTTTACTAACCCTACAGAACCATGTGGAGCACTTTTTATGATGGATGCACTTTACTGAATTTCAAAATCTCAACAGCAGAGGTGTAATGTAACAAAGTAATAATACTTCATTACAGTACTTAAGTATTTTTGGGAGTATCTGTACTTTACTTAAGTTTTAATATTTTACCCTAGCTTTACTTTTACTCCACTACATTTCCTAACTAAAATGTCTACTTTTACTCCGATACATTTCCCCGAAGCATATTTGTTACTTACTACAAAAAAAATCAGAAGAACATGGACTGCAGGAAAGCAGCTTTGACGAATCAGTGGTCTGATGCTTGCAAGTTAAGACTCCTAAAAATACCTTTGCTCATGTGCAAACAAGTGCGCGCACAACCGCCGATGATTCATTTTCCACTCAAATCGAGTCTGGGGTGTGCGATATACAGCTATATCTTCTGCCATAATATGGTAAGTGTTGTTGTAATGATGTGCAATCTGACATTATCAAGTAGGCTTTATCACCAAATCACACACATAGTGCGTGCACGTTGATTTATTAGTCTATTAAAACTCAAAATTCCAGGAATTCTAAATTGTAGATGGTAAAAACGCTTCTTTATGCTTTATATGTATATATATAATTTAATATAGTTAACATAATCTATATCACACAAAGAATACCGTTTTTCTGCAGATATCAGCATGATAACACATTTAATAATCATTTTATACAAGTTCAGTAATGCAATAAGTGACTTACATTTTAGACATTATATTACTTGTTTTTGCTCAATTTTGGCAACAAAAATAGTTCCAAACAAAGATCACAGCACTGTTTTGCAAATCTGAACAATGGATGGTGTTTACTTATTGAATGGATCAGCTTTTTGAATGAATCGATTGATAAAAATGATTCAGTGATTCACTCATTAACACAGTCAAATGCTTTGTTTTTGAATAAATCAGCCATTTGAATGAATCAAAATGACTCACTCATTAACAGCCACTTGCTGCTCCCTACTGGCGGTTTTAATTCTGCATTTAGACTATTTTTTCATGTCTTTAATTTTTTTTAAATATCAGTATTCAACGTTTTATGTTAAAAACAAAACATTAGGCCTATTTATGCGTCTGTAATTGCAATTTGAATGCATTCATGTCCTTACATTAAACTGTGTAAATACACTAACTGCTATTCTACAAATGTTTTTTCTATGTTGGAATGAAAGACACTAAGCACCGGATGAAGTGCTTCTTATTCTTACCCAAAAATACAAAATGGAAAAAAAAAAAGTTAAAACTGAACACAGTCTTGCTACTCAAGCTGTGCATGAACATTATATATACATTTACTGGCTTCTTTTGCATTTTGAATTTACTTGTACTTTTACTTTCAATACTTCAGTACGTTTAAGATTTAAAAAAAAAAACTTTTTGTACTTAAGAACAATAAATATCACACACCTTAAGACGTTTACTCAAGTAACATTCTAAACGGTCATTTTCTGGTAAGATATCTGTACTTTTACTTAAGTATGGCTTTCAGGTACTTTATACACCACTGATCAACAGCCATTCACTGCCATTATAAAACTTGAAAGAGCCAGGACATTTATTAATATAACTCTGATTGCATTCATCTGAAAGAAGAAAGGCATATACGCCTAGGATGGCTTGAGGGTGAGTAAATTATGGGGAATTTTTTATTTTTGGGTGAACTGTCCCTTTAAGTACTTTCAAAAAGCGCACTTTGTAATAATATCAAATGAAAAGGTTTACTTTAAAATACATTTTAGATCATATTTTAATAATCTTTTGTCACGATTTAATGAAGTACACTTATGTTGATGTGCTGACTAACATACTGAAGCACATGAATATAATTTTACCTGTAGTGTGTTATTTGATATTGCGTTTAAAGTTAACATATTTTAAATGTACTAAATTACATCATCAATATTCATAAATGTGTAAATATGAATCTATTTAAATACATGACATGCCAGGTTAAATAGAAATGCCATTAAAGTATATTGTCTGTACATTCAACAGTAACTTTAATCATATTTCACAGAAGTATGAATTAACAAATCACATGTAAAGATGTACTTAATTCCTAATTAAGTGGGTTAAAACTCACTCTGAGGTTCAGCTAATTGAGTCATTCCATAATTGTGGGTAGAAGTATATTTTTAATATATTTTCATCAATATAAAGCCCTGATGCTTAATTTTTTAGTACACAATTATATTTTCCCCAATCTATATGTTGAAAAAGCCATATCTTTTGTTTAGAAATGATGTTCATATCACATACAACCCCGGTATTCAGATGTCTTATTTTTCACAAAGGGAAATTGGAAGAAGGAAGTAATTGGAAGGAAGTAGTTGGGATAAATGTTTCATTTCATGTTGACTTTAGTTTTGAGACTAGCACACATGAAAGCTCTATTACACCTGCAACAGGATCTCAGGTTAGTTTAAAATCTGTAGATGTACCCTGTATAGTCCCGGGATACCCTCGTGACGGTATATTTTCACGAGGGCGTCCATCATTCCCTTGTACTGCTTCCGTGAAGGGTCTGCATTGTACTGCAGCACCAGCCGGGTCTTTGTCACCCAGACTGGGTTGGTGAGGCAAAGCGTCAGAATGCCTGGAAACATGACACAGGGGACCTTCACACCAACATTTAACTAGTCACTCCACGTTAGTGCCCTGTCTGAGATCAGGTTTTTACACATAAAAGAGGCCAATAGGAATAATAATTAAGAGCTGCGTTATCATTACAAAAATTTAAAAATGCAGGTTGGGGTTGAAAGCTGAAATCTGTTGATTTCCTATCAGTTAGTGATGACATTGTACTGCACTGATATTTTGTGTCAGTTCCTCAATATTCTTTGGTGTGCAATTGAAAAGGAGCAGCTTTTTTCACTTCCTAAGCTGATACCACAAACATTTTTCTTCTCTATTTTTTGTCAGTTTCAAAATAGGCGCATAGAAAACAGTTTTGAGGCTGAACATTCCTGTTATGCAATGCACTTTCATATCCTCATCATGTATATTAACACACAGGATCGAATCTTAAACTCACATTTTCTAGGACAGAAATGAGTTTTGCTTTTCTTTGTTATAATATCATAAACATTTCAACGTTTGTGTAAAAACTAAAACTTGCATTTAAGAAGTTTGCAATAAGAAGTCACGTTATTATGAAATATAAAGTCGTAATTACAAGATAAAAAGTTGCAGTAACCTGAAATAAAGTTGCTATTTTGAGAAATAAACTCACAGTTACTGTTTTTCACAAAGACATAAACAGCTTTTCATACAATTAAGTCAACATAGAGCTTTATTTAAAATGAAAAACTGGCAACTGACCCGTCACTCCTTCAAAATTAATGCCACTGACACACTTCACAGAAAAATGTCTCATAATGCTTTCTCTGAAACAGCATTATTTTCAGTGAAATGTGCTTATTAAGTGGTAAAAACTATATTATTATTATTCTTGCATGGGCTGGAATGAATTGTGCTACTGCAAATCATTTTTACCTGCCATTTGTCTTTAAAGAAATGAATGCAGTAACGTGATTAAAATCTGTGGAGAGTGCTAATCAAGGCCAACGCTTCACACCGTCAACTGCAAACAGAGAAGTCTGATTTGAAAGCTGATAACATTAGTGTAAGTGAACTGAACGTACAACACATGTACTGTGCTACTGTCAACTTTTTAGTTACTATTGCCTCTAAATTATTGACCTAGTGAAAACCAAATATATTAAAATGTATTTAAAATACATTTATTTCATGCTAAGTATACTACAAATACATTTACATATTATGTACTTAATAAAAATACCCTGCAATTGTACTTTTAGTATACTAAACTGGTATATTTAAACTAATTTTGTACTTAATGCACTTTAATTGTCCAGAAGTAGTGCTGACGTCCAACTAAAGATATATTTAAGTATATCTGATTGTGCTAAAGTGGAATTATTGCAAGTATACTTTAAGTAAACTTTAAATATGTTGCATTTAAAGACCATAAAATCCTCATCAGTAGTGACATTAAAACATATTTTAGGCTTAACATTAAGAAATGTGCTTTGTGCACAAGCAGTACTCCAAATAAAGTTTAATTACAATTTTTATATCAGTAAGTTTTGAGCGATATGTCAGTATATATGTTATAAATGAACTATACTTAGTATGAAATAAATACATTTTGAATCTATTACTTTTTTTACAAGGGTATACACTACCTTTTAAAAGTAAGGTTTTCTAAATAAGTCTCTTCTGCTCACCAAGGCGGCATTTATTGGATCAAAAGCGCAGTAAAAACAATTATAATTTGAAATATTATTCCAGTTTAAATGAACTGTTTTTCATGTGAATATATTTTAAAATGTAATTTATTTCAATGATGCAAAGCTGAATTTTCAGCATCATTACTCCAGTCTTTAGTGTCACATGATCCTTCAGAAATCATTCTAATATGCTGATTTGCTGCTCAAGGTTATTATTATCATCAATGTTAAAAACAGTCAAGCTAATATTTTTGTTAATATTTTTGTTGATTAATACATTTGTTTCTTTAACATTTAAATTTAACATTTACATTTTATATAAATGCTCTTACTTTAAACATTTAAAAGATAAGCATTTACATAAAATAAAACTATTTTGTAACATAAATGTTTAACGGTC
>JAHKKF010473997.1:0-10757 GCA_019740295.1 Labeo calbasu
ATTTATATTAAGCCTTAAAGTTCTGCATAATTTAGGGCGTGGCCACTTAAGTGACAGGTGGATTGCCGCTGCTGTCACCACCGTCGCGTTCGGCGGGCATGGTTTCAGCAACCAGCTCCACCCACGTCCCGCCATTTTCAATTATCCGGGAGTGACGTGCAGTGACGCGATTCCAAGATGGCGACGGCCGACTCCCGCCCACTAAGAGCTTCAGAAATGCTCCTCGTAAACCTACGGGTGGCGTCACGGACACTACGTCCATGTTTTTTACAGTCTATGGTCAAGACCCAAAAAAGTAAGAAAGCCATCGTCAAAATAGTCCATCTGCCATCAGTGGTTCAATCTGAATTTTATGAAGCGACGAGAATACTTTTTGTATGCAAAGAAAATAAAAATAACGACTTTATTCAACAATTCGTCTCATCTGCATCATCGTAGCGCCATTTTGTACAGTATCCTCTCTACACATCAGCGTATGCTATTCTCTGTCAGCTGAGTCAAAACGTTTTCTCTGTTTACGCTTTGATTCAAACAAAAACAAAGTATCTGTGTGACGCGGCTGACAAAGAACAGCGTACGCTGTTTGCGCCCAGCGGTTACTATCCAAAATGCCACTACGGTGACGCGGAAGAGGTGAATTGTTGAATAAAGTCATTATTTTGTTTTTCTTTGCGTACAAAAAGTATTCTCGTAGCTTTATAAAATTATGGTTGAAGAACTGATGGCACATGGACTATTTTGACAACGTCTTACTTTTCTGGGTCTTGACAGTGGTATTTACCTGGCACTCAATGGGACAGTTTCAAACCTCCCGGTTTTCATCCAAAATATCTTAAATTGTGTTCCAAACAAAAAAAAAAGCTTTTACGGATTTGGAACAACATGGGTGATTAATGACAAAATTTTCATTTCGTGGTCAAGTAACCCTTTAAATGCCACATAAAGTAAAACAACTAGGACTGGTGCAAAATTAAAACAGCTTATATGATTAATAATTTGTTTTATTAATTCCCAGCTTACAAAAATGTGTTCAAAAAATGTTTAGCTAACATTCTCATTGGATTATAAAAAGTTACTTTTGAATGAACGTTTAGAATGTTCAGTTTTTAAATGTTTTAAAAATGGAACATTCCATTTGATCATTTTGCAAACATTGTTGGAACGTTACTTTTGAATGTTCTAAAACAAGAATATTAAAAAAAAAAGTAAAGCATTAAACTAAAATTTACATTTTTAGGACTGAATTAATTATTAGCTTTTCATTAACTCATAAAACCCCTGCAGGGGGTTTCTGTAAACCCTGGTGTAGAAAACTGAATAAAGTCTTTAAACCAATGCAAATGAGTGATTAGATCAATGAGACCAATGTGCAAGGAAGATACATTTACATGCACAATAGTCCATGGTGGCATTTCAGAAAGCTCATGTTTGACTTGAACAGAATGCTCGTACATATTCACTATATCTGAAATTCTGATATTTTTAACTATTCATTTCAAACACTTAAGTCAATTAGTTACATTAGGTGTGGGACAGCAGCCAGAAGCTTTTCTTTCAAACAGTAGTGGTGCTCCACTTTTCAAACACATATGCAGTAATTACAGGACACACACCGACTACAAAGACAGAAAATTACAGATTTTATGAGAGTCCGTATTGGCAGGTATTGTGACTTAAGGTGAGCCTTATTAAATTCCAGTGATTAAGACAAATGAGTCACACATGCAGGCTTTGGTCCAAAACAGTGGACTGCCTACGTAAACAGCATTTTAAGGCATCATAGGCCAATGCAAAGGCTGACTCAAATCATTTTTAAGAAACTTTTCTATTCTTGTATCTTTGACAGACTGCAATGCAACAATGAATCTAAGATGGCAGATGAATTAATTCCTTTGCAGTCTTTTGGTTAAAGACAACAGGGAAAAATACAGACAAACAAATGAAAAAGGAGAAACAGTGTGTAAGAAGGATGCAAATGCTGTGTGAAATAACTTGAAACAGTGCTGGTTTTAAGACATCAGGTTCTCTAAGTTTCATAAAACGGAACAAGCAAATAAGGACAAGGACAGGATAAGAAGCTGGAAGGACAAACATCAGACAGGGCGGATCATTTGTCCTCACAAACATAGGTCAAATGCATTTGTTTCTTCATTAACGTAACAATAACAAGTCTAGAAGTAATTACATTACAAATAAATGAATTTCCTCTCAGGATTTGTAATTTATGTAGACATACAATGAGCCTGAAGATATGGACATGTGTTTACATTGGAAAGTGTCTCATTAAATATTATATAAGTATATATAAAATATATTATTATTATTATTAAACATTATAATTTTGTATCCACATGCAACTCTGAACAATACAAAATCTCCATCCATAGAACAATGATCATATTTTGATATCATGATGCATGTTTTCACTCATGGTTGGAAGCCTGAGAAAATTAGTCCAGATTCGCTTCATTTGCCAGCCTGTCAGTCAACTGCTCACTTCCGCCTGATTGAATGTGGCATCTGTTGATTGTGACTGATGCTTAATGTCTGGGCTGTTAGTGCTGCTTCAAGATTACTTTGGGCCGAGCGTTCGCAAGGCAGAGAAATTAGGCTTAATATGAAAATCTATACTGGCCATGCCAGCGTGTAGCAAAAGTATCAGAGAAATATCTGTGCAACACATGTTCACTAATGAATAACATCAAAATAGGTCTAGTGTGGAAAACTAATAGAAAAGATTGCACATCCAGTCCACACTACTGAAAATAAAGGTTATTTACTAGCACAAATAGTTTCATGAAGAATCTTCAACATCCATGGAACCTTTTCATTCTATGAAAGATATTTTATAGAGTTAAAGAATGTTTTATAAAAAAAAAAAAAAATTTAAAAGAAATTCTTTCTCCTATTCAATAACTAGCCACTGAAAAGTTCTTTAACGAACCAAAAATGGTTCTTCTAGCGGTCATTTCCGGTCTCTAGTGTCTCTAGTCAAATTAACATATTTTTCAATCCGATTTTTCAATTTTTGTCAGGAAGGTCTGAAGATGATCTGAGTCAAATTTGGTGAAAATCGGACTAACGGTCTAGGAGTTCAAAAAAGTAGGTTTTGTACATTAATCAAAATAGTAGACAGGACGCTTGGCCAATACTGGCATAATGGGTATCAATGTTCTCAGCATGACCCATATTGAGTTCACTTTCATTACAATATGCTAAGGAAGAAGTTATTAGCATTTTTGTAAATTTCCTTATAACTTTTGGCCACAAGGTAGCACTGTCACTAAACTTTTTGAGTACTGTCAGGGCATGGTGCCGAAGACACATACCAAGTTTCGTAATGATACGTCAATGCATTCGTAAAATAAAGCATTTTTTTGTCAAAATTCAATATGGCTGACACCCAAAATGGCTGACATGGGAAAATTGGGTATGGTTCGACTTGGCATGATGCACCAAATCTAAAGAGACCAGTTTTGTGATTTTTGGCTGAACCATTCAGAAGTTATAACCAAAAATAGCCATTTTTCATATCTCCTGACCATTAGGTGGCACTGCACCGAAACACTGCAGGTAGCCTCAGTTCATGCTTGCTATAACACACACCACGTTTGGTCTCAATACGCCAAACCATTGCACTGGTGTCTTTGCCATCTTTTGACCACAATGATCTGAAGATGCATTAATCTAAATTTGAGGACAATACGCTGAAAAAAAGAAAAGCACGAGCCAAAGAACCAAAGGAAAATTAAGTTATTATTTCTACAGCAATCTGTTCAAAAAGTTCTAAAATATACAAATCTGTTCGTGGCGCTAGAGAGTTTAAAAGACTCAACACAGCATTGTCACCAGGGATATTGAAATGTAGTCTAGTAATGTCATCTCAATGTTAGTATTTACAACAAAGCCATTTTACTATTTATTATTCCAACAAATTAAACTGATTGTGAAGGTGACCAACAGGAGACACTCAAGCTTCCCGTGCAGGAACGCCCACTGACACGACACGGTGTCTAGACACGTTCGGCCCCAGACAGTCATTCATGGTGCTTAGCCACAGAAACAAGTGCAGTGTGTTTGGTGAAGCTTCTCTCCTCCTGCCCACATGGCACAGCGGAGACGCCGCTCTGTGTGGCACACAGACATTGGCAGCACAGCTTCTCTCATCTCTCTTTACGCCTGCCATCCCAAATTTACACCCTGTTTGAGTGTGTCTGTATGTGTTTGCGAGGAAGGGTGATGAGATGTGCAGGAAACTTTTCGCATATTTCTAGGGCATCTAAAGCCACAGAAAGAAACAGGACAAAACTACCAAACTTAAACTTTCGGACAGTAGTGTTCATATGGCATAGTTTATGTACATGTAACTTGCTGTACCTTCTATTTCAGAATAATTTATCAGATTAAACAGAACCATAAAATAGTATTAGCAATATTTCCTGATCATTAAAATAAACCTGCTGAATCATGCTGCTCCTTATATGCTAATGGCAACAAACTGCTTGAATGGAAAATCAAATTTGGTGTTTGTGACTGGTATACATTCTCGGAGCTATGTGCGTCTCAATAACTTTAATTACCGCCAGTGTAATTATGAAAGATTGAAGTTTTTTCCCATCTCAGTTCTGGGAAAATCACTCCTGTAATTACTTTCGTGAGAAGGTCAAATCTCAATGACTGAAGGGAAAGCGGCATAAGCCAACATTTTGCACGCTCTTGTGCTTTTTCATGCAGACGTGCAGCTGTGTTTAGACTTCTGATGGGTTAGGCTAAGCTAAGATTCAGCCAGAGATCAAGTGAAACTCTATGCTACACCTTTGTAAAGAAGTCAAATACATTTGGTTTGATTGCTTAGTTCGATTTCAATCATATGTCTCAACAGGTCTATTTTTGGATTCCAACCACTACTTTAATATTCATAAAATGTACATAGAGATAAAAATGACTCCTCTATATAGCAATACAATGAAGTGAAACACTGAGGCCAAAATGACCCAAATAAAACGTGGTTTCTTCCCACAAGCTGTCAGACTGTCGAATGACCATCTGACAACCTACAACTGGACTGTCCACTATCTCCCCTCATTATATTCTCTTTCAGACCGATCTTTACATCGCAGCTACCCTGCATTTACTGTCAAAGAATAGTTCGGCCAAAAAAAATTCTGTCCTTCGAAATCTGCAAGATGTTATTTTCCAGGGTTGCACAGAATTAGATTATGCTTTTTTATATATATATTTTATTGAGACCCAAATAATCCTGTCCTTCAAAATCTGTAGATGTTATTTTTCCAGCAGAACACAGATTTAGTTTTTATTTATTTATAGTCTTTTTTATGTGAGAATATAATTTATAGTGACTTAAAGTTCCTTATAAATGCAAAAATATTTATATATTTTTAAAATTATTATTATTATTATTATTATTATTATTATTATATTATTTATTAATGATGTCCCTCAAAGCCTGTAAGATGTTACTTTCCCGGTGGAACACAAAATTAGATTTATTATTAGATTAGATTATTATTATTATTATTATTATTAATTAATTAATTAATTAATTAATTATTATTATTTTTCATACAAAAATATAATTTAAAGTAATCTTTATAGTGATAATACCTTCAATAAGGACAGAAAATTAGTGAAACGCAAAACTAGATTATTATTATTATTATTATTATTTTAAATGAATTAATTAATAGTGATTATTATTATTATTTTACAATAATTGTTAATAATTATTATTAGCTTTTTTCATGCAAAAAATAGAGTTTATAGTGACATTTATATTGACAGTGTGTACAGTACATTAATTATGTCCTTCAAAACCTGTAAGATGATATTTTTCCAGTGGAACACAAAATTAGATTTTTATCATTATTTTAAATGAATGAATTAATAATAATACTAATAATAATAATAATAATAATAATGCTAATAATAATAATAATAATAATAATGATAATAATATTTATTTATTTATTTATTAATGATGTCCCTCAAAACCTGTAAAATGTTAATTTTCCAGTGGAAAACAAAGTTAGATTATTATTATTATTATTATTATTATTATTATTATTATTAAATAATCAATTAATAATAATTAGTATTATTGCCTTTTTGTATGCAAAAAAAGTTTATAGTGACCTTTATAGTGATAGTACCTTCAAGGACAGAAGTTTATATATATTTAAATAATTATATTAATCGTGTCCTTCAAAACCTTTTAAGATTTTTTTTAGTTTTTACTACTTTTTTAAATACAACAATATAATATAAAAAAATTACCTTGACTTTAAGATCCATATAAGCACTTTAAAAAATAAATAAATAAATAAATAGATTATGCCCTTTGAATCCAGATTTTTTTTTTCCACAATGGAACACATAATGCACAAAATTAGGTTATATATATTCACTTTTTTCATATAATAATATTGCATAGTGGCGGTAAAGCTCCAAATAAGGTTCCAAAAAATTACACTACATTTTATATACCTCTGGCTTGTTGGGGTTAAATTTACATTTGGAGATTAGACAAAGTGTAGCATAATGTGTAGTAGTGCAATGTACAATTTGAATAGACTATACACGACAAACACTAGCATCCAATACACCCTGAATAAGAGTAAACAAGAGGTTTAGTTCAATCACAGGGGGCTGAGCACTTTTATCGTTGTTTTCCCTCAGCCCTTTGAGACAGGCTTGATGACTGTCAACAGCTCCTGTGCCTCGCGCAGTAAACCTACCCAATTTGCACACCTTCCCTCTTCCTCTCATTGCTCTTCCTGTGAATTACTCGCGTGTCCCTCCGGAGCTGTCTGTTTCTGTCAAACACTCGCTCTCCCGCTCCCAGAGCTTCCCGCCTCCACGTCGAGCAGCGTGAAACGAAACGAGAAGATTTATCCACAGACATAAACACCGAAACGTGTGTATTCGCTCCTCTCTCTTGAGTGGAAAAACTCCACATGCTGTAGATCGAGGGCTTTGTTCACTATTATAAAATAGCCTATAGACAGAAAGTTTGTGAACAGTTCTCATGTTGCGAACAGCTCACTTTAGTTCTCGATTATTAACATTATGATCTACGTAAAAATATATTTTATATTTAGAATAGAAATATAAAACTTGTTTTCCCATTAATATTTGATGGTAATACCCCTTTTCCGCCGATCAAACTGAATCAAACGCGCAGCCGCTGGTAGCGATTCGGTTTTGCGTCACTGCGTCTGTCACGTGACAATTAAAAGAATGACTCCGGGGGTGAAGGAATCGTTTATTTATCTCATAATTTATCTTTGGTTGGTTTCCTAAGTCGCAATATGATCAAAGGTTGTGTATGTGTGAAAACATAACTTTTCCCAAGATCAAGTCAGGAAAATGATCCGATCATTCCATTACTACTATCAAGCGGTAGAGATTCGATTCAGTTCAGTGAATCAGTTAATTAAGACGGTTCATTTAAACGATTCGTTAACTCATTCCCGGCCGGTACTTGAGCAGCGTTGGACAAACAACAGTTTACTAAAGCAGCCGTTGAGGTAGTAATAAAACAGTCAAACAAAATTGATAATTTAATAAGTCTAACTTTTTTGTTGCACAGTGTGACCTTCTAAACTCAAAGTCTATGGCTTTGTAGAAAGTAAGTGCAATTAAAATGAAGTAAATGCAGAATATTGTAGGTATTTGGGTTGTATGCACTGACGACCATAATAACAGGGGTCAGTTGCATAAACAGTCACCACATTAAGACTAGTTTAACTAACTAGCAGTTAACCAAGTGGTTATCAATTTTACTTTTCAGATTCAAATTCGATCAATGTTTTTATGTAACTGACTTAAAAACGTTATGACCAGTCTTCCAGAAAACATTTTATCTTTTTAAGACTAGTCTAAGCAGTTTATTTTATTTATTCTTTTTTAAACTAGTCTTAAAAAAGTTTGTCATGTATTTTTTTCTCTTCTAGACTGATCATAACTTTTTAAAATCAGTTACAAAAAGGTCGACTGGTCTAACCTGAATTTAAAAGGACGGATAAGCTCTTGGCTAACTGCTAGTTAGTCAAACTAGTTCTTCCTGTTGAAAAAGACAGCATATGCTGGTTAGGTATGTTTTGAAGCATGGTAGCTGGTTTTAGCTAGTTTAAGATGGTCTTTAGTTGGTCATGAGTTGGTTTAACCTGGTCCTTAGCTGGTCATGAGCAGTGCTGGGGAAAGTTACTTTTAAAAGTAATGCATTACAATATTGTGTTACTCCCTAAAAAAATGACTAATTACATAGTTTTTGTGCAAAGCAATGTGTTATGTTACTTTTGCATTACTTTTTAAATCTGAGAAGGGCTTGCTTGTTTTTAATATAAAAAGTTTTATTTCTGGCAAATGTAAAAGCCCTTTAAAGAAAGTTCAACACTCTTCAGCAATAAAAAATAAAAATAAAAAAGTAATTTTTGCTTATTAGTATGGCTGAATCAACGAAGCTCAGCAGCAAAGACATTGTTTAAAAAATTAGGATTAAATAAATAAAGGATCTTTGTGTTATTTAAGATGTTTAATTATTGCAGGTTTGCGTAATATTCCGAGTTTGCATTTCACTGTTTTTATTCATTTTGTAGAATATGGAATCTGTTTTTCCTTTTTTTTTGCGAGTGAGATGAGTTAATGTTCACATTTAGTCTAGAAGTACAGTAACATCATGTTTACACAGCGCACACAACGCCTCTGCACTAACTCCTAATTACGCTCAACAAATAAATGGGAAAACAAAGTAAATGGCATTACTTATTTGACCAAGTAACTCAGGTATTTTTTTGTAAATTAAAAAGCGATGCGTCACTTTATTAGTTACTTGAACTTGAACAGTAATCTGATTACGTAACTCATGTTACTTGTAATGCATTTCCCCCAACATTGGTCATGAGCTGGTTTAAGCTGGTCCCGAGCAACTTCCTCCTGCTCAAGACCAGCTCAGGACTAGCTTTAAACCAGCTCATGACCAACTAAAGACCATCTTAATCAAGCTCAAACCAGCTACCATGCTTCAAAACATACCTAACCAGCATATGCTGTTTTTTTTCAACAGTGTTAACATAGTGGCCATGTTTATGCAACCAACCCATGATCATATGATCTTTGTCACTCACAACTGATATCATATAAGCCATTTTAAAAAGCATGTCGCCATTTTATAATAGCTTGAGTGTAGTTAACTTCTTTAAAAGGTTATATAGTTTCATTTTAAATGTGATTTTAAACCAACCTTTAAATTTTGGGCAGATGGAGGAAGCTGCAGTCAAATGCAAGTTTGGACCATGAAATCAAAACCAATTGTCAAAAGAGCTTTACAGAAGAAACACCAAATTGTTGGACTTGCAAGGTAAGTTTTGCTTCAAACTAATAAAACAATAGGCCATCTGCAGCCGTTCCCTTTTTCTTTCGTCTGCTCCTGTGGAGAGGCTGGATCGCTGTCCTGCTGTCCTGCCAAGACAGACTCCAGTAGATGCCAGGCTGAGACGGTGTGATTTCTGCCCATGAAGGCCTCACACTAAGTGCTATGTAAGCTGTGGTGAGCCGCCATCATCCTCTGGCACAGAGGAATCAGTTTCTGGGCTTCTGTGGAGCCACAGTGAGCGGGATCCATTTGCCAAGCCATTAAAGCATGAATGTGTACTAGAAGCAAGCCTTAATTCTTCAGAGGACTCTGAAACTGTTCCTCCTCTTAGTCTCGTGTGATTGTCATTTGTGCCCAGAATGCTGTGAAGTGATGTGCTGTTAATTTGATTTGAGATGTTCAATGAATATTCAGTGCTCAAATAGAATCTATGACTACATGTATAATTTATCTCTGGATTTAGGTGTTAAAACAAAGATAGTTTGAATAGTTTGAATGCAATTATATAAATTTCATTTCATTATGCTTCATGAGATTAAAAATACAATTGAAGGTTCAAAATGACCCAAATTTAATGTGGTGATCACCTCAAGAAAGTTGTGACACAGTATTTAATTTTGTGTTTAAAAGGTTTGTGGTCTTGTTTCAGTGCATGAGCTGTTTATCTTGGCATCTAGCTAATTTAATGACTAACAGAGAACTCCATTTTACACATCATCCCTCAAACATCATGCCTCAGGTTGTCAGTGAGCTCAACCCTCGTTCTTTCCTGCATCTCGGTCCAGTTTTACTGATGACATTCTGATTTATTTCTCTCACCACTCTTCACAGCTTTCTCCATTAACACCGAATGAAACATTCATGAAGGAGAATTATTTTATAGTGATAAATGTTGGTCAAAGACCAAGACAGGTCTATCAATCATTAGTTTCCAACAGAACATGGTTTTAACCTTTGTTGTTGTTTTAGGATGGTAACCATTGTTCTGTTTTAATTTGTTTATTTGGAGTCCTTTGGTAACCCTGAAACAAATGGGAATCTTGTGAGAGTATATAGTAACAGTGGTGGCACCGCAGTGAACTTTTTGTTAGTGCATAAAAATTAAAGCCTTTTTGACCCTTGCTGTTATAACCAACCTAACATTGGAGAAAAACAGACATCCTACCAAAACATTGGTCAGATAAAAATCACAAAAGAAGCCAGCTTAGCCTTAAAAGTTCTTAACAAGGATAGGGCAACAAGCCTGTTAAATCACTGACAAGCTGCGCAAAATCGCACTCAAAATCGCTGATGAATCGCATTCGATTATGAGCGCGATTTTGCGTAGCTTGTCAGTGATCTACGGCTCTGTGTATTAATTGCC
>JAHKKF010474000.1:0-16250 GCA_019740295.1 Labeo calbasu
CACTCGGCATGGATCAGCTAACACGCTCATTATAAAAGTGTTTAAACCTCCAAATACATTTACTTGCACATATTTCAGAATCGGAATATCAGATATTTAATAATACTTTTGGCACGTTTGTGAATATTAATAATAAAATGGGACAAACTATATAAAAGTGATACATGTGTCATACAGCGCTATTGTGGCTTTGTTGTGTCACGTGACAAACACGACGCGTCGCCATGGGAACAATAAGGCTATACGTTCTAAATAACGGTCGCCTAAAAAAAACTCACTCTGGGGGCTCAGCTAGAATATTTTAAACTCACGTGTGAAAGGGTTAAACAATAGGTTAAGTTGACTACATACAAGTCAGGGATGCAAACTGTAACTTTTAGGGCTGGTATTACAGACAGGGCTTAGATTAAGAAAGAACTAGGCCACAGTTCAGTTAGGACATTAAGGTAATTTTTAAAAACATGAGTTATAAAAGTTGTTACTAGTGTGCATCTTGAGATGAAACAAGGGTACTGACGTATTTTAAGATCAACCAGTGCAAGTTTCTTTTATTTGAAACAGCTCAAACTTGTATTTTAGTGTGGGACTAGACTTAAGCCTTGTGTGTGAAATCAGAGGTTAATGTCTCAGTATTACTTCCAATTCTAATTCTAGTCTGGTCACTCAAAACAAGCCTTTGCCAGCCTTTCTGAAGACCAGAAACCTCAACATTCAAGAAGTTTGAAACACCTTGAGTCTGGCGCCTTAGACCACTCGGCCATTCTGATGCTTGCATGATAGCCTGTGGACAATTCTATCAATGGAGTTGGTCAGATGGCAAACTAAAGGATGCAAACTGTAACTTTTAGGTCCGGTTTCACAGACAGGTTTTAGATTAAGCCAGGATTAGGCCATATTTTAATTAGGACATTAAAGTATTTATTATAAACATGCCTTATAAAACTCACTACTGGTGTGCATCTTGAGACGAAACAAGGCCACTGACGTATTTTAAGATCAACTCAAGTTTCTTTCAGTTGAAACAGCTCAAACTTGCATTTTAGTGTGGGACTAGGCTTAAGCCTTGTCTGTAAAACCGGTGTTAATATTTCCACATTATTTCCAATTCTAGTCTGGTCACTCACAAAGAACCTTTGTCAGAAGTGGGATGTGAACTTACGCCTCTGCTCGGAGACCAGAAACCTTGACATTTGAGAAGGTCGAAATTCCTTGAGTCTGGCGCCTTAGACCTCTCGAAAAGAACCTTGTCTGGTCAAGGTTGTGAAGGACAATTCTATCACTATACTTGGTCAGATGGCAAAATTAAGGACACAAACTACAAATAAAACTTTTACTGTCTCAAGTATACTTCCAAATCTAATTCTAGAATGGTCAATCTAAAGAGCCTTTGTCAGAAGTGGGATTTGAACCCACGCCTCCATTCAGAGACCAGAAACGTCAACAACTGAGAAGGTGAAAACTCCTTGAGTCTGGCGCCTTAGACCACTTGAAAAGAACCTTGTCTGTAAAACGGGTGTTAATGTCTCAACATTACTTCCAATTCTAGTCTGGTCACTCACAAAGAACCTTTGTCAGAAGTGGGATGTGAATGGCCTTGTGTCCGCAGACCATTCTGACATGCTTTGGAGTGGAGGACAATTCCATCACTGTGGCCTCCATGATAGCAAAACACAAAGAGGAAATGACAACATTATTTTACATTTCCAGTTGTTCAATTGTTCTGTCTCAAGATGCACACCTGTAACGATTTCTTCTAAGGCATTTTTATAAAAGCTACTAAAAAGTCTTAATTCATTTAAGGCCTAGTCCTGACTTAAGCTAAGCCCCGTCTGTGAAACTTGGCCATCATGTCTCAACATTAATTCCAATTCTAATTCTAGAATGGTTACTCAAAAAGAACTTTTGAGAAACAGAGACCAGAAACCTCAACATTCAAGAAGGTTGAAATACTTTGAGTCCAGCACTTTAGACCACTTGGCCATCTGATGCTTGCATTGTAACCCGTGGACAATTCTATCAGTGCAATCAGTGCAAGTTTCTTCAGCTGAGTTCCTCATGTCAATCAACTATCGTGGGAGATACAATAAAAGGGGATATTATTTTTACAGATTCATTAAAAACCACTGGATGGATTTTTATCATTTTAGGGCAGATTTGTACATACACTGCCAACACACATTAATGTTCAAACAACATGTAAAAGTGAACTTTGCATCCAGTGACCCCTATGAGATCAATCAGTGCAAGTTTCTTTCAGTTGAAATAGCTCAAACTTGCATTTTAGTGTGGGACTTTAATTTAAGCCTCGTCTGTGAATCCGGGGGTTAATGTCTCAACATTACTTCCAATTTTAATTCTAATCTGGTCACTCAGAAAGAACCTTTGTCAAAAGTGGGAACCCACACCTCCGTTTGGAAACCAGTATCCTCAACGATTAAGAAGGTCGAAATTCCTTGAGTCTGGCGCCTTAGACCACTCTGTCATTCTAACACTCGGATACAACATTGTCCAAGGACATTTCTATCACTGGATTTGGTCAGATGCCAAACTGAAGGAGAGCAAAACAAAACGCCTTTCACAAATTTGAAGTACAAATAGAGGATTTGCAAAGAAAAATGTCAGAGAATTTCGATAGAAACCATAAAGAAACTTTGGTTTTCTCTTAGTTTTCCTTTGCGGCAACTAAAACTTGTTTTTCACAAGACTAGCATATTCTGTGTCTATGTCCTTCGTCATCCGCTGGAATGCCACTTTCTTTTGAATGCGCATATGACAGTTAGTGGAAGCTAAATATTACAGTTTATAAAGTTTTAAATATGGATATTTTTCTTACAAAAATGATTTGCTTCACTTCAGAAGGCCTTTATTAAACCCCTAGAGGTGTACCTTTTATGATGGATGGATGCAGTTTGTTTTTCTTTAAAATCTGGACCACTACCGTACCCACTGCCATTATAAAGCATGAAAGAGCAAGTACATTTTTTTATATATACCTCAGTTTGTATTCTTCTGAAAGAAGAAATTCAGTTACACCTAGGATGGCTTGAGGATGAGTAAATCATGGGGTAATTTTCATTTGTGGGTGAACTTTCCCTTTAACATTGTTTCAGTGGTTGCGTGCTATTAATTAATTAATTATTCACATTAATCCTTTTTTTCCCCTTTCAGACAATTTTCTGTCAACAGTCACATTAGACAAGAGTTCTCAGCTTTAATTATTACAAATGTTGTAATTATGTCGGCTACAGAGGGTAAATGGTACAGTATACTCTTAAATAATTTAAAATCATTATAACCTGAAAATTTTATGTCTCAACACACATACTTTTGTACACATCAGCAAGTGTTTCATTTCTGTGTTACCATTTTAGCGTCACCTAATAGAATTGCAAAAAATAATGATTGTTTGCAAATGTACACTCTGTATCTCTTTCTGTACCCAGTCAGTTCACATGGGGTTTGCACGCTGGGTGGGTTTAGGTCATTCTCATTCCCTTGTTGTGATTTTAAACCATTAAACCAATGTTGTTCTTGTAAGAGCCGATCATCATTAGCTTGTAAACAAGGAAGCAGCAGCTTCAATTGTGTCAGCGCAAACATGGCTGAAAAAGCCCAAAGAATAAGTGGCTACCACAGCGGGCAGGTTTGGCCCAGGTCAAGCGGAACCGCTCTCTCCTCCCATTTGTCCTCCTTGGTCCTCCATTGTTCTCAGCCTCATTAGCTACTACTAAAGGTGCCAGTCAAGAGAACCCAGCGTTCATTTTGAACTGGATCGCAAGCAGGGCGCTGAAAATTCTTTTCAAGAGTCCGGTTTGGGACAGGATCTTCGGAATAACTTGACGTGAGCTGTGCTGGAGAGATGAGGAGGAGAGGAAGTTATGATGAGACCATTGCCCCCTTACAGCCAGTGAGTAGCTCTGAGGGTGGAGATACCCAAGTTCTTGCGTAGCTCTTAAATTTACAAATGAAATTTTTTTAATTCAATTTTTCAAATGTAATTCTACTATAAACAAGCTAATTCAGAGACTAGCGTCTCATTCTCAAGCTTCACATTTACAAAAATATGGAATCTTTTTTTACATATTACTAAATAGTCTGTGTCAATTATATTAAATTTAAATATAATAATACAGTATTACAAGATGTTTGTGCCGTGTTTGTACATGATGCGCACTCATGATGTGGCTTATTTTAATATATGGCCTGTGTTTCCATTTATTTATTTATTTACATTCACATTTACTATGGCATGACTGTTTCATGCCATAGTATGACCATAGCTTTTCACTCTCACATTCAGAATTATATATACAATATATAAATCATATTATGCAAAAATATTATACAGAATTTTTATTCTGTCAGTTGTATTAAGTTGTAGACCACTTTAGAGGCACTATTTTAATTTGTAATATATGGCACTTTTAACACTTTAAATAACGATTCACAAATAAGCACCTAATAAATAGCATGGTAATCAATTGTGTTGCCTTTGCATGATTGTATCAGGAAGTGGTACAATACAAAGAAGTTTTGACTCTTTCAATGTATATTTATTTATTTACATTAGTACTTATTGGCAGGTCAAAATGTTCTGTCATCATAATATAACTGTATTAGAAAGCATGAATGCATGTATATTTATTAAGTGATTGTTTACTTTGAAATAGATTAACTATTTTAAAATGAATTAATAAATACATACATACAAACATACATAAACAGACAAACTTCTATGCTACTTACAGTAATAAGTACTGGTTAAAGTGGGATATTGTGCATGGAGTCTGGCTTGCCACGAGTCCTATACATTTATAATATAGAAATCTGATGGCATACAATTGACTATGCTATGAATAAAGTGTCTGCTTCTCCTTTTAGCAGCCACAGCTCATTGCCAATGTCAGACAGACTGATAAATTGGCTCCATACTATACAAATGACACAGTTTTGTTTTTCACTGGCTGCGTGAACAAGTGATCATTGTTTGGGGCCGCATAATTGCCCCAGAATGCAATAGTGCGGAAGAAGGTTCCAGGAAGGCTCTGTAATCATGCCACGTTGCATTAATATATACTAAATAACTGATGCATGCTGTGCTTGAATAGTTTGTTGCCTCTAGTGGGACTCATGTCAAGATTCTTAAACCCTGATGATATGTGAATATTAAATACACAAGGGAATGCTTAATTGTTTACATATATGAAAGCATAATTAATTATGTTTGCCATGACAGTGTACACAGTCACCTTAGAAATGCCTCTTCATTATCCAACATGCCTGTTTTAGAAACTTCTTGACAGTGCTATTTGTATTTCATAATGAACTGAATAGGAAAATTGTCACACAAATTTGTTGGCTTCACAAGTAAGTACATAAGTAAGTAAGTAAGTAAGTAAATGAATAAAATTAAAAAAAAAAATTATAAAAATGCTGAAGTAGCTTATCCACTATGGCCCCAAAAATGACATTTGTCTGAATCCCATATGTCAAAACGAGCTGCATTTATTTTTAAGATGTACAGTGGCATGCGAAAGTTTGGGAACCCCTTGCAGAATCTTTGAAAATGTGAATCATTTTAACAAAATAAGAGAGATCATACAAAATGCATGTTATTTTTTCAGTAATGTCCTGAGTAAGATATTTTACATAAAAGATGTTTACATATAATCCACAAGACCAAAAAGTTCCAGCAGTGACTGTATGTTTTTGAGATCTATCTTTTTACACTGGGGACAACTGAAGGACTCAAACACAACTATTAAAAAAGGTTCAAACATTCACTGATGCTCCAGAAGAAAACACAATGCATTAAGGCGTGGGGGGTGAAAACTTTCGAACAGGATGAAGATGTCCATATTTTTCTTATTTTGTTGAAATATTGTTTTTGTTTTTGTTTTATTTTTGTTTTTTCCATTTAGTACTGCCCTTCGGAAGCAACAGAAGACACTTGCATGTTTCCCGGAAGACAAATTAAGTACAATTTACCTTGATCTTCAATTTCAAAAAGTTTTCACTCGCGGCTCTTAATGCATCATGTTTCTTCTGGAGAATCAGTGAATGTTTGAACCTTTTTTTTTAATAATTGTGTTTGAGTCCCTCAAACAAGATGTCCCCCTGAAAAGACGGATCTCAAAATCATACAGTCACTGCTGGAAAGGGTTCAAATATACAAAAGATGCTGGAAAACTGAAGAATCTGCAGGACCTGGATGATTTTTCTGAAAGACAGTGCTCAGTATAACTGTTCAGAACAAACAAGAGACTCATGAACAACCATCACAAAACAAAACAAAAAAACAGCTGTAGATCATCCAGGTAACCACACATAGTATTAAGAGCCAACGGTTCCCAAACTGTGTCTTGTGGACTTTATGTAAACATCTTTTATGTCAAATATCTTACTCAGGACAGTACTAAAAAAAATAACATGCATTTTGTATGATCTGTCTTATTTTGTTAAAATTATTCACATTTTCACAGATTCTGCAAGGGGTTCCCAAACTTTCGCATGGCAGTGTATAGTGTTTTTTTAAGCAAATATTTACCAAAGAACATGTTATATCAAAAGTATTTGGACATTCTTTGGTTGTCAATATGTCCAAGATTTAATAAACTCCCCCTATGGTTATTCTGTTTCGACACAAGTTACTCAGCTTTAGACTAGTTTGTTAAAAGTATGCAGAAAAAAAAAATTCTAGGTGATTTTTTTTTTACAGAAATGGCTCCAAAAAACAGTGTTCTAAGAAAACCTCTAGACTTATTTGTTCGCATTTGTTTGATATTTTGTATCCCATCCAATGCCATTCAGGCATTTTTGAAAGAGGAGGTTGAATTTTGCATAAAGTGTAAATGACCCTTGCTCAGATTAATGAACTTTTACAAACAAAGAGTGTAAAACGGTGTTCAGTCGTCGCCAAGTCTGGTCCTAATAAGGGAACAGAATGTTCAGTCTCATTTTGGTGGTTTACAAAAAAACTGATTTATTTGAAAAGAAATAATGAGACCCACACTTGAGAGAAAAGATCAGGGATTAGACTTGCTTTCTCCACTAGAGATCATTCATTCCTTAACCAGCAGGAGGTGCACAAACAAAACAGTTATGAAGCCTGAAAAGTTGATTGCAGACTGAAAAGATGATTGCAGAATCAGTAACTACTAACAAACAACATGATTTACACTAGTGAGCCCTAAACTTCCTTCTTCCTCAATGCTCTGAATCCCTGCTGTGTTAAAGTCACTAAACCTCAGAAGTGCTGTATTATACTTGTATTACTGCTGTGCATTTACAAATTTACAATACTCGAGTACAGTTGAGACACCCATCCGCAATGCTGTAAAGCTGCTGAATTGTAACCAATTCATTGCAAATGTAAAATACCTTTAAAAATGAGAATTCAACAGTTATTATTTCCATTCAGTACTTTATTTGATTATTTATTTAGTTAAAATTAGTTCATTTGTAAAACATTGTACAGTAATAGCAAACAGCGATACAGTATTTAATTTCAGTTCATAATTGTAATAGTAACAGTTGAAAAGTTGAGTACAATTGCAAACAGCAATAATAAAATGGTTCAAATGCAAACAATAACCTAATAAACATAATAACAATAAACGTAATAAATAAATTATACATTGTGTTTCAACTGTACTCCACTGACCACCTCAAACATTTCTCTACGATGACCTTGCAAGACACAAAGTTTTTAGAGCACAGATTAAGGTTTACAAAAACGTAAGATAACTTTAACAGTCTTGTAAAGATGAGCAGCTATTCAATGTCTGCGTCCCTGTGTGTGTAATAAGCAGAGTGGAAGCGCGTTTTGCACCCGCCTATTGGCACGTATTACTTATGCGACCTTTAAATACAAAAAATATACTGTGTAAATGCTTCCAGTTGCCTCAAAATAGCTACGTGCCAACAACAAGCCTGAAAGCACCTTGTTTTCAGATCAGCACACCCATGGGCATTTGCTAGTTAAACAACGTGGCACTGGATATGAAAATAATAACTGCGTCGGGCTGAAACTAGCAAAAAACACTTGCGTCATGCCTGGCGTTGCATTGCGTGGGGTGTGTGATAGGGCCCTTGAGATCAAAAGTTTTTACTACTACTCACCAGTGTTGGGCAGTAGCTAGTCACTAACACATTACAGTAATAATATTACTTTCCCTGGTAAAAAGTAGTATGGCTAATTACTAATAAAATGTAGGGGAGAGTGGGGTAAGTTGAGCCAGTGGGTAAGTTGACCCACCCCCTGTATCTTGGCAACTGTACACTTTTACTGTCATGTGACCATGTATTTTGAAATCACACATCAGTTCTGCCAGACTGTAAAAAAAAGGAGGAACACATGGGAGGTGTGGAAGGCACCCATTTACTCTAAAACTGTTTTTGGCTTGTCAAAGTAAAATTTTAACATGGCGGACATAATGGCTGTTACATCAAAACAAATTTATCCAGGTCTAAAAATATTTATGATGCATATAGGAGATTTAGCAACATATAAAACCATGCAAATCATTTAGCTAAATATTAGCCTGAATTGGTAAGCTAGCTAGTAGATTTGCCCCAGCTATAGGGCAAAGTGAGCCAAATGTTGTGGGGTAAGTTGAGCCAACACTTTAACTTACCCCTCCATATAACACTGAAGTTAATTTAAATCTCTGAAGTACAAGCTGGTATTTTAGTGTGATGTTATGCAACTGGTTTGGTTTATCATATATGTCACAATTGCTCATTTGAAATAAAAAATTCAATAATCTCTATTAATTTTATAATAGCTGTCGTGCTTGTACGCACTTGATGTCACCAACGTAGCAAGCTAGCTTTGTCAAGAGATGGAGAAGCACACATCATATAGCGACTGGAAATAGCCATTATTTTAATTTTGTAGGGAAATTTAAAGGATGACAAAAACATCAGTGTCACATGTAAACTGTGTAGTGTGCTAAGACTTTGTCTACTGGGAACATGTTTGCTTGAGCCCTGTTGCAGATTTTACTGTGTTGCTGTTTTATTATATAACAGAAGTTGTTTAAAATATTGTGTCATCAGTTTGAGTCAATTGTACTCTTCGTTTATCTTTAACATTTAAGTCTTGTTTAAGTATTGTAGTAATATTACTTTTGAAAGGGCTAATTAATGAGTAATATATTACATTTCTGAGTAACTATCCCAACACTGCTACTCATAACAATATGTTAAAAGATTTAATATATTTACTATATTGAGCCAGTTAAAACCATGTTAAAGCACCGCACAAAACATAAACATGAAAGACACACCAAAAAACTCACCACGCCAAACAGTTATACAAAAAATAGCCTTATAGAGTGCAGGACTTTTTTGCCATTTTGCCAAAGCATAAAAATGTCCAAGCAAGCAGTGACAGCTGCAATGCTGAAATAAACCGTAGTGACCCACACAAGCGCAGAGCACAAACACACAGTGGCCACACCATGAACTGCTTCCACCACAACACAGCTATGGCAGAGAAAGAAAGAGAAACCTAGACAATAAAAAATTAACAAAACAGCCGTACATGGCAGCAGTTAATAAATAAACTTCATTCTTCAAACCAGTAGGTTTCAGTCTAGAATTAAGTAACACTGGGAAGACCGGTTAAAAAAAAATGTGTTAGTGTGTAAAACAATCATTTAGAGCCTTTTAAAGCTGCATTTAAACTGCATTTTGGACTTTTAAACTCGGGGGCACCATAGAAGTCAATTATATGGAGAGAAATCCTGAAATGTTTTCCTCAAAAAACATAATTTCTTTACGACTGAAAGAAAGAAAGACATGAACATCTTGCATGACAAGGGGATGAGTAAATTATCTGTAATTTTTTTGTTCTGGAAGTGAACTTCTCCTTTAATTAACAAATGTAGTCAAATAAAAGTACAATGAATAAAATAATGACTGCTCTATACAGCACCTGCGGGGTCTGGCTCAGAGGAGACGTTCTGCACCAAACCTAGTGCTGGGGAAAGCTTTAGGAATGTCTTGGAGCCCAATAAGGTATGTTTTATAAAAATATATTGTTGTTCTTTTGTAAAATGTAAGGATCTTACAGTACAGATAGACCATGAAATGAATGGTTGCATGGATTAAATATTTTAAATATTTTGCAAAGATTTATAAGCTTCTCTTTCAGATATCCCATGCGCTACATTGTTCATTGATGTTTTACAAAGCACTTTTAACCCAAAGCAACCACACACTGTTGGATTTTCCCAGTTGTACTATTGTTTCATTCATCTGTAGTCATACAGTTGTTGAGTTGGTGGTTTATAGTGAGAACTTTTCTCGTCTTTAGGGAGGAAGCTCAGTGTCTGGTGGCGGCGGATCAGTGTCCCTTCGTGCTGGGATTGACAAGTGAAAACTCAGAGCTGATTCTGGATGAATGTGTTCAGCTAACCGAAGGACTGAAGACCACAGAAAGACACCTCTTCCTCCTCAGTGATGCCCTGGTCATTGCCAAGCTTAAGTAAGAACTGTGACTCATACATACACAAACTTGCACAATAACCACTAAGTTGCACACTAGAAATGTCCATTAACCATCCTGCTATATTTAGAGCTGCTTTCGTTTTTGATATGATATGGGAATCACCTAGCAAACAAAGACTTTTGTTGGGATTCCCCCATAATTTAGTTGAGGCTAAATATACTGTTTTGGTCTCATTTTATATTACACGTCTTTAAGTGCTATGTTTAACATTTAAATTAATCATTTAATGCAGTGCACTTATTATCTTTACCACACTTTTAATTATTAGGTCAAATTTGACTTGCATTGACCCACATTAATATAATATATGGATATAAATTTATACATTCATGATTAGGGTGCAGGTCTTTAAAAAAGATATAAGGACCTACCTTAAATAATATAGTTTATCTAAAATAATGTATATTTAAAGTCCAATTTAATTCGTAAAAAGCTGCTTTTACGATGCAAGCAATTAGAAACATCTCGGGCACATATGTCTAAATGTACTGACTTCTTTTCTTTTCTTTTTTTTTTGTCATATGTCAGCTTGGTCTCATTGTTTATACGTAGGTATTTATACCCTGATAGCACACGTACATCTCAGAGACATCTATTTGATGTCTTCAATTACATCTGAAAGACGTATTTTTTTACGTAGTTTGCTCATCTGCAATATCTATTGGATGTTTCCTATCATATCTTACAGACATCTGCCAGACGTTTGTACACAGCCGATTTTCAGATCAAGAGATCTTTAACAGGCATCTTTCAGACGTTCGTGTGCTATCTGGGCTCATAACATTTAGAGGCTCAAAACGTACATTTTCTTGATGCGGCAATATTTAAATTTGTTAAATGCACTTCAGCGTGGGTTTATTGCTGTTGCTTACAGTCGCTGCACTCGCTGCTCAGGATGGAGATGAAGATTGCCGAATAAAGGCTTGAATTTGGGTCTGTTCCTCGCAATCAAATGGATTCTGAAGATTTGGATTACAGCGCACAAATAAAATTGTTGCGTGTTCGGTGTATTTTATGTTTCTATTGTTAGTTACAGCATGTCGGAGAAAACGCCTTGTGTGTCCCACCACGGCAAACAATGTACATATTACATAAATGGTTAAACAATTGCAGAAATGTTATTTATTTTAAGGGTTTAAAGTGTAGTCTTGTTTAACATTATGCAGACCTATTCTTGGAAACAAGCTGGCAGCAGAAATCACACAACAGAATGAAATGTTCAACATTTTAATAATGCAAACAATTTAATAATGCAATTGAAAACATAAGCCCATTGATATGACAACTAAAAACACCAATAATCATGCAATAAATGCCGCGATTTCATTTCATAAGATTCGTTTTTAGGTGTCGTCAATATGTCAGTATTGTACGCTTAAATACTGAAAATACGTAAGTAAATGTACATTTTGTAGAACCACATTTTACGTAAAATACATACGAATTATCATGAGATCACGTTGCATATGTACACTTGGTGACCTTTGTCTGTCATTTATTCCTACACAGCCGAGATATTTCATACAGGTTTGATTATAACTATCTGTCCTGTTCTTCCGCTGCTACTTCTGTATTGACTGGTTCCTTCTGTATTGATTAGATGTTTGACCTTGATGTGATAGAGAACACAGACAATGCTTGAATGATTCAGCAGCTTGGTCACCATCTGTGCTATTTAGGATCTGAGAAAGCCAATAATATCAGCTGCTGCTAGTGAAGAGACAAATAATGGTCAAACCAAGTGACCCAAAATCTAACGCTAAAACACTAGAAGCTTCTTCAATGTGCAGACAACTGTTGCTATTATGTAACACAATACCCATGGTGAGGCTTACACAATACATGTTGCTTAACAATCTATCAGAGGTGCTGAAGGCACAAAAACAATAAATAAAAAGTCTGAAATCATAACACACAGAATGCACAAATGTCTGAACTTATGGCTTAATGTGATAATATTAATTTATTTTTAGTTTTCAGCTTTTTGAACGACATCCCTCAGCTAGCCTAATGAAATTAAAGTGCCAAAGAAAAGGGGAAATTAAGCTAGTTCCTTTTTTTCTAAATGTGGCATTTGAAGTAAATGCTGGTGTTGCATTAGTTTCATTCATTATTCACTTTTAAGGAGCTAGTATATATGCATATATTGAAAAATAGAAGCATAAAATAAGTACTGTACAAACTTTAAAACTTCTACACTTTAGACATTCTACTAACAGTAAGTAACTTTGCAACTGCATGTCAACTAGTCATTAGAGTATTAGTAGACTGTCTGCTTAATATCTTCTAACACTCTTCTAAACTTTGCAAGTAAATGTCAACTTATTCTACTAACCCTTAACCTGACCTAACAGTCTGCTCAGAGAGTTAGTAGACATGCAGTTGCAAAGTTACTTATAGTTAGTAGAATGTCTAAAGTGGACTACCAAAATAAAGTATAACCCAAAGTTTGATACTATCAAATTAGGTCTCATCTTATGGTGACTATGATTATCATGATGATGTTTAAGGTACATCAGGGCTAAAAGTCCCCAGTGGGGTAAAAAGGCCATTTTGATTTCATTTTCACCCATAACATTAAATAAATAACAACAAAAAACACTACATTACTTTCCCAAATACCTGTTTGCCACTACACTGTAAAAAACACCGGGTTAAAAGTACCCCAGCGCTGAAATATCAGTGAAATATTGACAAACTCAGCGACTGGGTTGTTTTGACCCAGCGGTTGGGTTAAATGTTTAACCCAGCCTTCTGGGTAGTTTGGTTTAACTCAACTATTGGTTAAAAAGTAGTATATTTCTTGCTTAAAATTTAACCAAAATGAGTTGGAAATTAAAATCTATGTTCAGTAAATGAACATTTAGTTGAATAAATAATAATTAAATGATAAACATTTTTAAAATTGCTTATTAATAAATTTTCAGCTTTTGATTATTGCTGATGCCTCTAGTAATTGTGTGTCTAATTTTTAATTTACAACTTATTATGGGTTCATTTTAAGCCAGCGATATAGTCATTTTTAAACAATCGTTGAGTTAAATAAGTTAAACATGGGTTAAACATTAAACCCAACTGCTGAGTCAAAACAACCCAGTTGGTGAGTTTGTCCATATTTTACCCAGCATTTTTTATAGTGTATAAAGTGTAAATCTTACTTGGATTTTGTAGTTATGAAGTGCAATGACAGAGTTGTCACATTTGTGAATTAATATTCTATATTAATTGTTCGTAAAATGTTGCCAAGCACACTTTTTTTTCATCTCTGCCACAAATCGTGATGGTTTCAAAAGTTTGTTTCAGTTTTGTTTTGAACATGATTAAATCAACAGTTTTTTAGGTCACTATGTTGTTTGGGCCGAGGTCAAAAAGGCAAAGAAGAAATTTCAGAGTGCCTATAAAGTAATTTGTAGAGAACAGGTTTGTTGTGAGATGTGCAAAGTTGTCCCACACTGGCTGCTTCAATTGAAAATGTGATAAACCAAAGCTCAAGCAAGCTTGCTTGATGCACAAGTACCAGTGAAGTTTGTTATCACACCATAAGCAAGTACAGTTGAGCCTCTGTTTACCATATTTAATACATTATATATGTGGCCCTGGATCACAAAACCATTCATAAGTAGTACGAGTATATGCATGGGTATATTTATAGCAATAGCCAACAATACATTGCATGGGTCAAAATTTTTCTTTTATACCAAAAATCATTGGGATTTCAACCATATATCAAAACTTAATTTTTGATTAGTAGTATGCCCTGCTAAGAACTTCATTTGAACAACTTTACAGGAGAAGTCCACTTCCAAAACAAAGATTCACATATAATGTACTCACCCCCTTGTCATCCAAGATATAATGGACTGATATGGTGCCCCGATTTTGAACTTCCAAAATGTAGTTTAAATGCGGCTTCAAATGATCCCAAATGCGATTGTAAATGATTCCAGCCAAGAAAGAAAGGTCTTATGTAGCATAACGATCGGTTATTTTAATTTATACAATTTATATACTTTTTAATGCCAAAAGCTTGTCTTGTCTTACTCTGCATGGACTGTTTTTGTTCCAGTTCATGACAGTTAGGGTATGTTGAAAAACTCCCATCTCATGTTCTCCCTCAACTTCGAAATTGTCCTATATCGCTGTTTTTTGTTAGGGTTGTTTGATCTTCTTTGCATGTTCACTTTTCAAAGACTGGGTCGATACTTCTGCAGTGATGTAGGATGATTTTGAATTGATTTTTTAAGTTGAGGGAGAGTTCAGGGAGAGAAAGGCAAGACGAGCGTTTGAGATTAAACAGTATTTAAATTGTATTTTTTAAATGAAAATAACCAATCATTTCACTAGACAAACGCATTTGGGATCATTTGAAGCCACATTTAAACTGCATTTTGGAAGATCGCATGTGAATCTTTGTTTTGGAAGTGCACTTCTCCTTTAAATTTCTCAATATTTAGATTTTTTGCACCCTCAGATTCCAGATTTTTCAAATAGTAATGTATGTGTTATTATGTATTTTCATAGTGAACTGCACAGTTACCCTGTCATGAGTTAATTTTGTGATAAATTGACTGTACATTATGTCTTACATAATCCCTCAGTGATTAAAAAAACAATAAAAGATTGCACACAACAGTGTATGCCTGTCCAAATTTAGCATACGTGTGCCTGGAAATCATCACCATATTGCAAAACAAACAATACAACTGAGATTTGTGTGTTTACAGGTCAAATGCAAGTTACAGACTCAAACACAGGATTGATTTGAAGGAACTGTGGGTGTGCGGCTTTGAAAATGACGATGATGTGGCAGAGGACGAAGACACAGATGTTGATCTAAGAACGTCTATCATATTGGCTTGGTCTGTTTCTCTGTGCTTGACCTCATTTAGGTGAGGTTTTTTAATTTTCATTTTGTTTGTTTTTTTTTAATAAAAAAGTGCTTTGCAAGTAGATTTCCAGGAGCAGGATTGAACATGCACAGTAACACGAGTTCACACAAGCATGTAGCAAACAGCAGAGTTTGTGGGTAGTCTGTGGGCATGTTGCTGACGCTGAAACTAGGTTGCTAACCAAAGACATACGTAGCCAGGATGCTACTGTTAGCATATGACGGCAAAGCACAGGGCGATTAGAGCAGGTGTATAAGGTCTTTGTGCAGACATTGCAAGATAATGAGTAGGTGTTGTAGCTTTCTTTGAAACTGGGGCATGTAGGTGTTCTCACAGGTGTTGGCAGATGGTTGCAACACTGAAGAGCAAGCTATAACACAAAATTTGGCTGACTTGAACAAATAGAACCTACAAATTAATAAAATATGGAACCAGAAATAGCAGATCATTCATGCTGGTTTGCACAGCATGAATATGTGGTTTTAGGCCCAAGCCATTAAAGGGAAGTCAGTGATGATCTTCCATCAGCATTAAAGGACGCAATATAACAGGAATAGTGAAGTACAGCTGTGGATTCAGTCACATGATTTAAAAACCAAAAGAGGTTTTTCAATAATACCACATCACTTAATAGGAATCAGGGCAATGGGTGGGAAGAGAGAGAACAACTTTATCATTTACTTGAAGGTGTTGGGTATTAATTGTATTGAATTAAGACTTGTAGTGTATTGTCCAGATCGTAGTCAAACAGGCAGGGTCAATATCCAAACAAACAGTGTGATGAAGGCAAAACAATATCGTAGTCCTCAAAACAGGCAGAATGTCAAAAAACCAGCGAGAGCAGT
>JAHKKF010474004.1:0-10352 GCA_019740295.1 Labeo calbasu
ACTACAACAGTTTAACTAACAGCATGTTCAATTATCAAATGTAACTTTTCAAATAAAGCTATGAAAAAGTTTCATAAAAGTCAAACCTCACATTTCAGCCTTTAAATAAAGAAAAGGGTTAAGTCAAAATGATAATCGATTTAATAAATTATTAGATGTATTTTATCTGTTTCATATAATTTAGATAACTGGTCTGACTTGTTTAAATGTGTAGACTCCACTTAAGCTTGTTTTTCGTCAGTCGGTCAGAATTTATGCTACAGCAGGGCATGCAAATTTGTTCTGTTTTTTGGCCAGACAAAAACGGCACACAAGCTGAATGTGAATATAAGTCTATGACACTAGATGGCGCTTATGGAAAAGCTGAATTATAGCTGTTTCCGTGAACTGCGTGGATAATGAACACTACTTTAGATATTACATGAATGCAAGCCGACAGGATTCCTGCTGCCACCCTCTCATAATGCACTCTTGACATTTACCATTAAAATAACGCCAAAAACGGCTTCAAATGAACTATGATAACGAGAATAAAGTCATAAAAGTTGCGTCACGAACACTACTTTAGATATTACATGACAACAAAATGCCATCGAATCTTTTCTGAAGACAGTCAGAACTTTAAGAGGTACATTCATATAATGAATTAATTCATATATACATTATAATTCCCGATTTATGTTTCTGCCGGTGGGTGCCCAACCCCCAATTGCGAAGTGAAACGTACAGACTGCAAATACATTAGTTACCACACGTTCGTTGTTTGAGGGTTGCGGCGCTTCACTAAATAAAATAATTTAATAAATACATGTTTACAACAAGCACTTACTCGCGCGCACACAGGACAATGTTTGAGGGCGCACACTTAATATCTGAGGGAGCGCAAAGCCATGATCACTATATATGGGAGAGGAAGCCCGCTGAGAGGATTCCTGCTGCCACACTCTCATAATGCACTCTTGACATTTACCTTTGAAATAACGCCAAAAACGGCTTCAAATTAACTATGATAACGACAATAAAGTCGTAAAAGTTGCAAAGCATTTCTTATTGCTTAAAATGGACGGAGACTATCTCGTGTTTTTCCATTTGTGCTCGATTATTTCCGTGGGGATTGGCGCCTATTGCCCTATAGCTCTCTTAAAACATCCGCCGTCTTTCCACACAAAACGAAACTACTCTGTGTGCTGTCTGCAAATGAGACTGTTACTTAAAACTGTGCTTTATGCTGTACAGTATTTATTTATCATCAACTGTTCAAATCGCGGTAATCAAATACGGTTTTAATGATAATTAAAATAAGAAACGGTAATACTAATCGTGGGAAATTTTATCATGATTTATCGTCAAACCGGTAATCGTTACATCCCTACTCGTAACAACCTTTCGAACGACTTTGAACACGAACACGAACATCCTAGAAACCACTACAACCTCAGAACAACTTAACAGCTGCATAGCAACACCACACAGAAAACCCCCGCAAGCACTACAACCCCACAACAACTTAACAGCTGCATAGCAACACCCTAACAACCACACAGAAAACCCCCACAAGCACTACAACCCCACAACAACTTAACAGCTGCATAGCAACACCCTAACAACCACCCAGAACACCCCCGCAAGCACTACAACCCCACAACAACTTAACAGCTGCATAGCAACACCCTAACAACCACCCAGAACACTCCCGCAAGCACTACAACCCCACAACAACTTAACAGCTGCATAGCAACACCCTAACAACCACACACAGAAAACCCCCGCAATCACTTCAACCTCAGAACAACTTAGCTGCCACATAGCAACACCTTAACAACCACGCAGAACACCCCAGCAACCCCACAGTAATGCACTAAACACTCAGAACAACTGTATAGTAACACCCTAGCAATCACTTAGAATACCCCAGCAACCACTACAACCTCAGAACAGTTACCAGCCACATAACAATGCCCTAACAACCACCAAGAATACTCTAACAACAAAATAGTAATACAATAAACACCCAGAACAACTTAGCAGCCACATAGCAACACTGTTGCAACCATCTAGAATACCGCAGCAACCGCTACAACCTCAGAATAACTTAGCCGTCTATAGAAACACCCTAGCAACCCCCCAGAACACCCTAGCAACACCATCCTGTTGAAAAAACCAACATTATGCATGTTTTCGAGCATGACAGCTTATTATGAGCTAGTTTAGGCTGGTCATGTGCTGGTCCTAAGCTGGTCCTAAGCAACTAGCTCTAGCTCAGCACCAGCTCATAACCAGCTCATGACCAACTAAGGACCAGCCTAAACCAGCTGCCATGCTTCAAAACATAACCTGCATATGCTGTTTTTTTTTCAACAGGGCGTAACTCACATAAACCACAAAAGAACCTATCAGCTGCATTGCAATGCACTAGCAACCACCCAGAACAATCCAGCAACCAAAAAGTAATGCACTAAACACTCAGAACATCTTAGCATGGCATTGCAATGCCATGGCAACAACTCAGAACACTCTAGCATCATTATGGTATACAGTATTTTGGCACTACTCTCATTTTCTTCAGAAAAGCTAATGTTGTTGTTCCTTTAGCTCATCTAGTAGGCGCATCTTTAATAATGTCAAGGTCTTGCAATTGATTGATCCAGGCAACAGAAAAAATAAAGTGAGAAAAAAAGAGTTTTTCTGCCATTAGCACTGATGTAAATGGTAAGCACTTAAAGCGTATCCTGGTAGTGCAGTTACACTGTTTGAACACTAGAGAGTGCTGTTTCATTTAAAAAATCCGCTGGATCCCCCAATCTAAAGCATTACCTGAAATCATGACTGACGTGACTGGTGACTTTTACATGGTACATTTTATTTATTTATTTATTTATTTATTTATTAATTTGTACAATTTTTTAAACTTTTAGAATTTGAGATGTTACATGATTAAAAGGTATTTCAGAAATGAACATTAGCACATTAAAATGTTGCCTTCCCCATAATCTAATCATTTAAAATTCTAAAACATTGTATTGACATAGAATTAAAAATAAACTGAAGTCAGTTGTTTTAGTTGATACTTTGTGTGTGTGTGCTTGTGTGTGTGTTTAAGCGTCTGTTCGCATTTCACCCATATTCGTGTCCGCCTGTCAGCTGATACCTGTTTATGTTGTGTTCGGCTTTCAAGGACAGATAAGATTTGCAGAGAGCAGAACAGCCATGTGGAATGATGGTGCCTTTAAAATGGAAAACACACAGACAATGATCGGATAATGATCCAGTCTTCCTGTTAGCTCAGCTCTGCTCTGTTTGTTTTTGTGTGTGTGTGCTATTTGTTTGCCACATATGGAGATAAAATCTTCTTTGTCACAGGTTTGTTGATTGATGGCTTGTTTACACAGGCACAGTATTGTATTCAGCGCATACTTGTCTTTCTAAATCTGACTTACAGTGTGCCATTTGATGTATAAGCAAGGCTAAATAATGTGTGTCTGTGTTTGTGCGTCTCACCTGCATTGCATCCAAGTCTGCATCTAGAGCAAATATTATTAGAGTTTACGTGAAAGCGAGCATGCAGTACGGTTGTGCAGCACATGTGTCACTCCAGTGCACTGTGCTGGATTATGTAAGGTCTGTTGGCAGGCTGCCTGCCCTGCCATGTGTGTTTTTTTTTTTTTTTGTGTGTTAAAGGCATCAGGGAGGAACCACAGAGCAGGTAGTTGCTTCAGCCAGGGAAATAAATAGCAGCAAACACTGTAGCCATTCATCTGCTGGTATTAATCATTCATACAGGAGGTGTGTTTCTTTCCCTCTTTAATCATTGACTCTGTATGCAGCGTACATATCTGCTCGTGTAATGATTAACTCACAGAACATTTCCATTGTAGAAACAAACACCAATCAGTCCTAAATTAAAGGCACAGTTCATGTTGTTCCAGACCAGCATGACTTTGTTTCGTTGTTCTGTGGGACAGAAATAGTGAACTTTTTTTTTTTACTTTTAGAATGAAAATGATTGACAACTTGTGCTATCTAGCTCCAAAATGACAAAAAATAATCATAAATGTGGCAAATATGATTTGTGCAAAAACTTCCAAGTGCTCCAAGTGTCATATAATAGCTTTCAAAATGTTGGTCTTTATGGCCCTTCAGAGTTTTTTGTGTGTACTATTAATATTTAGCTTTTATTTATTTATTTATTTATTTATTTTTTTAACAAATATATTTATTATTTATTTATCTTATTTACTTTCTGGTCAGCGATTTTAGTGCTTCAGCTTATTTTAATTAGTAATATTTTTCGTTAATTTAAAGTTTTTCATTTAATATTTATACTTTATTTTATTTCAGATTTATTTCAGTTATGATTTTTGCTTTAGTAAATGATAATAACCATGCTGTTGAAGGAATAGTTCACTCAAAAAAGAAAATTTGCTAAAAATGTATTCACCCTAAATGGGTGCCATCATAAAAAAAAAAAAAAAGATGTAGATGAGTTTGTTTATTCATGAGAAAAGATTTGGAGAAATTTATCATTAAATCACTTGCTCACCAATAGATCCTCTGCAGTGAATGGGTGCCGTCAGAATTCGAGTCCAAACAGCTGATAAAAACATCACAATAATAAAAAGTAATCCACACCTCTCCAGTCTGTCAGTTAACATCTTGTGAAGTGAAAAGTTGCATTTTTGTAAGAAACAAATGCATCATTAAGATGTTTTAATGTTAAACTGTCACTTCTAGATGAAATATTAAAATATCGCTGTTCATAACAACACTTCCTGTCTAAATTGAACACACAGTTTTTCGCTTTGCAAGATGTTAATTGATAGAGTGGAGTTATTATTTGTGAATTATTGTGATGTTTTTATCAGCTGTTTGAACTCTCATTCTGACGGCACCCATTCACTGCAGAGGATCCAGTGGTGAGCAAGTGATGTAATGATAAATTTCTCATTAATAAGCAAACTGTTCCACATCTTAGACGTTTTTGGGTTAACTATTCCTTTAATATCTTCAATGGATTGTTTAATCAATCAGGTTGTAGAATCAGTCTTATTAGTGACGAATGATTTAGAATGTTGTCCTGACCAAGAGTTGATGATTCATTGAAAATATCTGACACAAAAACTTTGATTCATTCACAAAACAGATGGTTGCTGCTTCTCTCATGAACTCAGCTAGAATTCAGATGACATAAACTTTGGTCTGTTTGCATTAGCAGTGCTTGAGGAGATCTGACCAGCCTGCATGTTCCTTGTGTGTCCAACAGGAGGCAGTCTTCATGGGCAACGGAGAGCAGTACATTTGGAAACCACCAGAAGAGGATGAGATGATCATGCCAGGGGTTCCTCAGCTGGAAAACGGACACAGCCATCCCACCGCCGTGGAGGTAACGTCTGCCTCGCTATCTTAACACTGCAGACGGGGTCACGACATTTGTCTAGGTTTGCATGAAGGGATCAGGTTTCAGACTTTGACATTTGACCTCAAAATCCCAAGACCACTTGCATACATTTCGGATCTCTTTGGTCTGACCCTCGTACGTCAACAAAGAGTGTTTTCTGGGGCAGGAAGTGAGTGGAATGATGGCTGCAGTCTGATAAATTGTGGCTTGAGAGTGAGAGAGAAAGTTTGAGCCTCCTTTTCTCCCTCCCCCGCATGTCTCTCTTCCTGCTCTCTCTCTCTCTGTGGCGGGTTTGGAATGGCATGACTAACAGGCAGGTCAAAGGTCTGTAGACTGTGCTTGTTGACTGTCAGTTCAGGGTTGGGAGGAGGGAAGGAATATGAAAAGTGGGGAGAGGTCGGGACTGACAGGCGCTCTGGGTCAGCTTGTGTTTAATTACACTTCCTGTGGCCGATCAAAACTTACAACTTGGATTCAGATTAAAGCATTTACAGCAAAGATGTCACGTGTAGATTACGTTTGAAGAATACATACAGATTCTAAAAGGATAACAGCAGCATTATGAGTGCAAAAAAATTTTTTAATCAGTGTTGTCTCCTTTTTAGGTAAAATACACTAAATGTCATCAAGATTTAATAGAAAAGCTAAATTGTGTAAGATCATACTTTAAAGGGTTTACTTACTTTTTCTGATAATTTACTCACCCCCATGTCATCCAAGATGTTCATGTCTTTCTTTCTTCAGTCAAAAAAAAATTAAGGTTTTTAAGAAAAACATTCCAGAAGTACCGACCCAGTGTTTACAAAGCGAACGTGCAGAGAAAGTCAAATGTCTTTTGCCAAAAAGGTAAAACAACAATGTTGGACGATTTTGAGATGGAGTTTTTTGCCCTACCCTACGTTTTTGAACTGGAGTATACAGACAAAGAACTAACCACTTAACCACCTTTTCAACATGATTATGTAATGCGTGAAGTTGTAGACGCGCATCTCAGAGCTAGCACAAGATGAGCATTTGTGGTTAAAAGATATGCCCTCCAAAAGTTTGAAAACACCCCTGGCAAAGTGTGGTTTTGGACGATATCAGCATAAATCCTTATCATTTGTTGGTGCAAATACATTAAAGTAACTTGACATTATCATTGAAGACCAGCAATTATAATTTTCATTTTGATTACATAATAATGGCAATATATACATGTCAAAGTCAGACATGCCCCTTTGCCAGCTGTGATGCCTGGTTACTGGTTTAAACTTGGCCCAGGTTTTGAAAAGATTTTGGGGTCAGCACACCACAATAGCTGCAATGACTGATTGACAATTAAGTTTAGAATACAATGAATTTAGGCCCAGATTATGCAGAGCTGTAATAGCTGCTAATGGTGGATATTTTGATGAATCGAAAAATAAAAATTCTATGTATAAACTGTTTATGTAATAAAATATGTTTTCGTAGTTTGTGTTGTCCCTTATCAGTGCAAAATTATCACAAATTAAAAAAAGATTCATGCCAATATTGTCCAAAACCCCACTTTTCTAGGGTGTTTACAAACTTTTGGAGGGCAGTATATGTATATATATATGTATATATATATATGTACTGGCAGCATATATAACATGTTATTGTATTTTAACATACATTAAAAATCAAATTTATGTCTCAGATCAAAGCTGAATTGATTTTTTCAGCATCTCAGTATTCAGTGTCACATGATCCTTCAGAAATCATTCTAATATGCTGATTTATTATCAGTGCTGGAAACAGTTGTGCTGCCAAATATTTTGTTGGAACCTGTGATACTTTTCTTTCAGGATTTTTTGATGAATATAAAGTAAAAATAACAGTATTTATTTAAAGTAGAAATCTTTTCTAACAATATTCATTACTGTTAAAGAGATTGGGGTCTATAAAAGTATTCTTTCTTTCTTTTTTAAAAGAAATTAATACTTTTATTTACAAGGATGTGTTAAATTAATAAAAAGTGATAGCTTAGATTTACATTGTTAGAAAAGATTTATATTTTGAATAAATTCTGTTCTTTTTAACTTGTTATTCATCAAATAATCCTGAAAAAAAGAATCACAGGTTCCAAAAAATAGCACAACTGTTTCCAGCATGGATAATTCTAATAATAAATCAGCAAATTAGAATGATTTCTGAAGGATCGTGTGACACTGAAGATTGGAGTAACAGCTGATGAAAATTCAGCTTTGCATTACAGAAATGAATTATATTTTAAAGTATATATAAAATAAAAAACATTATTTTGTATTGTAATAACATTTTGTAATATTATTGTTTTTTTTTCTGTATTTTTGATCAAATAATTGCAGTCTTGATAGACATATATATATATATATATATATATATTGTTTTTTAGAAAATGACTAAATTCCTCGGCTGGGATTGTGTAGAGCCCTTTGAAGCTGCACTGAAACTATAATTTGGACCGTCAACACGATCCCCATTGAGATCCACTGTATGAAGAAAAATCCTGAAATGTTTTCCTTAAAAGAAAGACATTAACATGTAACTAATAAAAGACTAATAGTCCATAATATATATATATATATATAATTATAAATATATATTGAATATATTGAGTATATATATATATATATATATATATATATATACACGTTTTTAATATTTATTATATTTTAAATGTAATTTATTCCTGTGATGTAAAGCTGAATACTCAGCATCATTACTCTATATGGTTAGTGTCACATGATCCTTCACAATGCTGATTTGCTGCTTACATTTTTTTTTTTACCATGAACAGATTCTAAGCAATTTGATTAAATGCATTTAAAAAAAATGATTATTTAAATAAAATCACATAATGCATATTTATATGCAAGTTAGTTATATGTTAAAGTATATTTTCAAATACATTTGTACATTTTTGCATTTTTTTTATATTAAATTATTATTTTTTGCATTGATATTAACACAACAATTCTGTTCTCTCATTTTAAAATTTGCACCTCGGGTGGCATTTAATGTACTTTGAAAATGACATTCTACACTTATTTCGTTCCATAGCAGTGTAACAGTAAGCTGAACGTCTTTGGCTCAGATAGAAGTGTTGGCTGTTGTAACCGGTGAGCTGAATACACTTCTCCACGCTCCGTCTCTCTCACTTCTCTGCTCATTCCTTCTCTTGTCCAGACACGCCCAGTTTCATGTCATGAGGTGTGTGGGCGTGACACTGCATGGTCCTCTGCTCTACTTCACTTGACACATTACACTCAACATGGGAAAAATCGTTGGACTTCTAAAAACATTTTTAGACAGTTTTTATCATATTTGCACTACCTTTCAGTGGCTGTGCACTGTGACAGTTTAATTTTTAAAAGTGTTCCCTGTAGTTTCTCTGTAAGCTCATAAAAACTGCATGCAATTTATTATATTTTCACATTATTAATTTGTTTTCTTTTTTATTCATCTATTGTAATTACCTAATATAATCTGCAAACGGTACAGTTCCCACTGCTTTTGTGTCCAAGTGCCAACACACCTGTGTACGCACACTTGCTGCAAGTCATGTAAGATTGAGTTGCCTCAGAAGACTTGCATTTGTAAGATGAGAAATGAGAAAAAGTTATGTGTGTGTGTCTGTGTGTGTTGGGGGGGGAGATTGCAAGGGAATGATAAAGAGAGAGCAATACGAAGGGGAAAGAAAAAGAGAGTGAGAGAGCAAGAGGAAGGAGAAAAAAACCTCTCAAGGCTTTCTCAACAGCTGCAGAGAGTTTTGAAACCCCCGTCATTGTGATTTCCTCTCTCTCTGCAAAGTGCTGCACAGCACGGTAAACAATGCTCGACACGGAGGAGAAGAGATCAGCGGGGCGCGCACACACAAATACGCATTTGGGAGTTTCAAACAACATGAAACTCAGCGGTTTTCTTGAAATCGGCTGGTTCAGTCATGCCTGCATTCAGACGCATGCTATGCGTCGTGCCGCGGCCTGCAGATCAGAGTACGGGTTAAAATACTGAACGCTGCAGTGTTGTTTTCCAGACCAGTTAGAGGTGTTAACATGACAAACGCAGTTGTATCTGCAGCTCTATTAATGCAATAACATCTCCTTAGCCTGTGCACATGGATGCCGTAAAGGTCACTATGAGAGTTGGAGAGCTGAGTTGAATTCTTGACTGGGATTTTACACATGCCATTGAGCTGGAAGTGCTAAATGTCATCTACCACAGAGAGGGTATGCGAGGTGAACACACACACATGCAAACACTAGTGTTAGGAGTGTGCGATATTGACAAAACAAATCTCAGTATTATTTGGGATTTGTTCAGTAAATGATAACTGAACAATATTTTACTGTGTTTTTGTGCTGGTAGATTGGCTGGTTTAAGTCTGTCATGGACAAACAAACATGACACTAAAATCGCCAATAGGTGGCAGCAAATCCCTGTGCGCATCTAAAATTGCATCTAAAATACATCTAAATGCATGCAATGAAAAGTGAAAGCCAAAACATTTCGATAGCCATCTTGTGGCTGGGTGCAGTATAGGTCATAAACCCCGCCCTCTCCATGTACGCAAATGGGACGTAAGCCGAACTAAATAATCGAATTACACTTAAAATTTTTCAAAGATGATTTCCATAAGATTTGGGCTCTAAATGAATCGCTACTGCGCAAAGTCGGATTCCAAATGAATCACTACTGTGCAGACTCAGGCTCCAAAAGAATCACTACTGTGCAAACTCAGGCTCCAAATGAATCACTTTTGCACAGACTGAGGCTCCAAAAAAGAATCACTTTTGCACAGACTCCAAGTAATCACTACTCTGCAAAGTCNGATTCCAAATGAATCACTACTGTGCAGACTCTGGCTCCAAATGAATCACTACTGCACAGACTCCAGCTCCAAAAGAATCACTACTGCACAGACTCCAGCTCCAAAAGAATCACTACTGCACAGACTCCAGCTCCAAAA
>JAHKKF010474034.1:0-10789 GCA_019740295.1 Labeo calbasu
CGCTCGGCTCCTCAGAATCAGAACGAGTGAGCAGATGCACACGCTGCCCTATTTATACCCGGATGTCCGGGGCGTGGCCAGCTATGCAAATCTGCACACCCAATTTTCATTGGCCTTTCTCAAAACTGTCAGAGGTGTTTGGGCTCTCAAGGGCGACCCCTAGTGTCGTACACTACTCGACACAACGTCTCCGTTCCCTCCATCAGGGAACGAGGGTTACCATACGTAACCGAGACGTTTTCTATGTGAATATACATTCAAATGTAATTTATTCCTGTGATAAAACGCTGAATTTTCAGCTCATTACTCCAGTCTACAGTGTCACATGATCCTTCAGAAATCATTTTAATGTGCTGATTTGCTGCTCAAAAACATTTCTGATTATTATCAATGTTAAAAACAGCTGTGCTGCTTCATATTTTCATCATATGAACATCATTTATTAAAAAAAACTTTATAACATTATAAATGTCTTTACTGTCAGTTTTGATCAATTTAATGCATCCTAGCTGAACCAAAGCATTCATTTCTTTAAAAAAAACTGTGCTGACCCCAGTCTGTTAAACAATATAAACAATAATTTATACTCTGTATAAATATAAACATGCTCAGCATTGTTGCTTTATTGTAAGATGAGCTTTCTTGATGTTTCACCACTATTTTTGGCATTAAAGTCAACAACAAATACCATTTTAAACACATTTGACTTCAGTAATTTAATTTTTTTTCTGAATAAAATGCAATATTCAACTTTTTATCCAGCAGATCAGATTTTCTTAACCACAAACTAGCTAAATTAATGACATCATCCCTAGCCAAACTGACTAGTTAGAACTAGTTTTCTCTGTTTCTTTGTACAATTAACTTAAAATTACGGGGCGTGCACGCTGACAACAATTTTTTGTGACATTTATATTTTTGCCTTTGGCAGAAGCTTTGCAACTCACATTTTATCAGTTTATGCATTCCCTAGAAGTCAAATCTATTGCCCTGGCATTGCTAATGAATCATTTAAGTATCGTTCTACAGAAACACAACCTCAAAACTGACAGCTGTTTAAGATTTGACGAGCTCTAGTGATTACCTCTCTGTCAGTGCGAATGCATCTTTAGGAAAAGACATGTGAGTGTTGTACCTTCTCTGGTTTGGTGTCCCAGCACTCCTGCATCAGCGCCTGCAGAGGGTGAAACTGCACCTCCTCTGGGCTGCCCAGCGCCGGTCTGAGTCCTTTCGACAGTTTCTTGGCGATCTGCAGCTGGTGCTGACCCATGCACGGTCTGCGGCCGGACAGCAGCTCATACAGGACCATGCCGTACGAGAACATGTCGACCTAAAATGCAGACGACAACCGTTATTTAAAAGCAATCCACAGTAATGGTGTTAAACAGTCTCAGACGGCTTACGGTTCATTTACAGCCAATTTGCACCATGCAATTCCCGTCGTGCCGGGCAGGTAGCAAGTAAACTAGATCTCCAGAGCTGAGGTGCATATTTCAATTTATTTTCTGGCTGTGACATAATGAAAACAATAAGAAACATACAGACATATTTTTTATTAGGGTGCAAGCGCGTAGCGCTGAAACCCTATTGTAATTGTTAGTATGGTCACAGATCAGTGAACTCCACGTAAAACTGAACGTGCAGACCAAACCATAATTTGTAGAGACTTGAAACTTGGAGGAATGGTAGTACTCACACCTCCAACAACGTGACCAAGGCTCGCCCCAATCGGCCTGATGGGGGCACTACAGCGATCAAAAGTAAGAAATTGCTCATAACTGCTAAACTGTCAGTCGCAGACTGAAGTGTCTGAAATTTTCAGGTATTTCGCATGTTTAAAAAACCTATGTTTGTGAACTTGTCCTAGGTTTTTCACCCGATTGGAACCAAACCAGTGCACAAAGATTCTCTGGAAAGTGAATATTAATAATTAGCAAAAAAAAGTTGGACTTTCGACTCGTTGCAAAGGAGTGCCAAAACGTTCGAAAAATGCCTATAACTCCTGAACAGAATGAGATATCTCTGCCAAACTCAGAACACCTATGTAAGAGCTCAATCTGAGGCCACAGGAAAAAAAATTGCGGACCTTGGCCACTTGGTGGCGCTATAAAAATGGCTATAACTGGACAACAATGTTTGTGCTATTAACATGAAAATTGGCCTGCACGTCTTGGTCTGAAGTGTCACAAGCGTTTAAAAGTACATTTGCGTATCTCAAAATTGGCTGATAAACTTAATAAAGGGCGATAAAGGGCCTGTTCGAGAAATGTGAAAGAAATTAGCCACTGTGGGGCGAAATCCCATTTTTATAAAGGCATAAACCAGAGGTTTTCGGTCCTTGAAGCACCCCTGCCCTGCACATTTTTTATGTCTCCCTCATCTAACACACCTGATTCAGCTCACCAGCTTGTTAGTAGAGGCTGCACAACCTGAATTATGTGTGTCTGATAAGGGAGACAAAATGTGCAGGGCAGGGGTGCTTCCAGGACTGCTTTGAAAACCACTGCGTAAACGATTGTACATAGCATGTTTTTTCGCACAAATGCACGATACTCGTATCATATGATAAAACTCCTCATTTCGGACAACTTATACTTGCGTATATCAAAAAACATGGCCACCATTGGCCGACAGATTTTGAGCGCCTGTTAGACAAGGTTAACGGAGGTTGATCGGAATGAAACTCTGAGGGCCTGTTTGACTCACGGCCCCAAAGGTCTGAGAGAAATTTGAAGAAATCAGCCCATGGGGGGCGAAATCTCATTTTGGGCATAAACGATTATACGTTTTTCGCACATACACACAATATTCATATCATACAATAGCACTCCTCATTCTGGACAACCCCGCCTTTAGAACCACTGCTGTCAATCAAATTGTTTGTTAAATGATTGAGATGTAAAAAAGCTATGTTTGCCAACTAGTCCTAGGTTTTTCGCTCAATCTGGAAAAAAAGACTGCAGTACAACTCTCTGGACTCTCTAGGCCAATAATTATCAAAAAAAGTTTAAATTTACCCTTTGAGAAGCTACAAAGGTGTCGTTTAGAAAAGGTGCCTGTCCAAATTTACTCGAAATCCTATAAAGCCTAAAGGAAAACTCAAAACTTCACGAAACCTGGTGAGCACATGTGACTGGTGATTCTAAACAAGCATGCAAAGTTTTAAGGGAATGGGACCACAGCTGGCACTATAACAGTCATAACCGTTAAAACATTGATTTAGGTGGTTACAAACTTGCTAAATAAATTCTTTCTTTAATATGTCACGCTGGACCACAAAACCAGTCCATATGTGTAATAAATAAGCTATACCACTGATGTATGGTTTGTTAGACTAGGACAATATTTGGATCGAAATACAACTATTTGAAAATCTGGAATCTGAGGGTGCAAAAAAATCTAAATATTGAGAAAATCACCTTTAAATTTGTCCAAATGAAGCTCTTACTAAGGCATATTACTAATCAAAAATTAAGTTTTGATGTATTTACGGTAGGAAATTTACAAAATATCTTCATGGAACATGATTTTTACTTAATATCCTAATGAATTTTGGCATAAAAGAAAAATCGATAATTTTGATCCATACAATGTATTTTTGGCTACTACTACAAATATACCCGTGCTACTTAAGACTACTTAAGAAAATTGCTTGAACCTCGATAATCTCTACTTGCAGCTACATTTACAAAAACAATGTTCTGCAATAAATATAACTTGATTTTAAAACGTTTCTATATTTGTAACAAAAAACTCATTGAAAATCATTTTTTGCAGTGAAAATGTGGCCCGTACTTTATACAGACGGAGGACAGATGGAAAAGCAAAGCATGAGTTAAAAGGAAGAATTAAGTCATGATTCCTGACACAGCAGATCGTACGTCACACGCTCTTGCGGTTCATTCGGCAGACGTATTTCTATTAAATGTCTTTCTAGGTCATTTCTATAAATGGACATGCGCTTTGACGAGAGCCGTGTCAATCCGGGACTGTATTTTTTAGGGCGTTTGGCTTTGCCAACACAAAGGAAAAAAAGGCAGAGTTTTCGGTAGCCTGAAATGACATCACAGAGCAGGCATGTGAACGAGCAGGAAATAGTTTGTAGTTGAGACACACACACACACACACACAGAGGATCTACAGAGGCTCTTTACTCTCAATCTATCTAGAGTCCAGATATCTCACGTTAAAAGGCTATTACGCTAATGATTCGATTAGCAATCACATTAATCACTGATTAATTAATGCCTCTTAGGAGACTAGGAGAAACGCCATTGAATGATTCCCGTTGGTTGATATTCAAGGAAAGCTCCTCCATGAAACACAGTAGGGTGCTTCTACTTTGCATTTCTAGTTATATTTTCCACTTTTGTATTTTAAAGAACATGTATTTTGATAATATATTTTGTAATAAAAAATGTTACATTAAAAATGTATATTTAAAAATGGAAATTAAAAAGATAAATTAAGATAAATTAGTGAAGATCTAGGAGTAAGTATTTTATTTTAATTTTTTTAATTAATTACTTAATTAATTTAATTTGGTCAGACCAAATGTTGTGTAGTCTAAGAATAAAATTCTGAAAATTAAATTTTCATTTGAATTGTTTTGCTGATAACATATTTTATTGTTTAAAAATATTATTATATTATTAATTTCCTTGTTATATTTGCTAAATAAAGTACTTTTTTTATAACAATATAAAAAATAAATAAAATAAAAATAAAATAAAATAAAATAAACAAAAAACCAAACATTTCAACAACTGCTTGCCATTTATATTTAGTTGGAGGGTTTTTCTTGAGCCATTTTCTAGTTTATCACTTATATTTCCTAGTTATATTTTCAGAAGAAATGCCCAAAATACTTGGTTTTTTTTTTGTTTTTTTTTTTTAATTACAAAATATATTATAACAATTTGAAGGAAAATTTAATTTTTAGAATTTCTGAAATGTATTCTTAGGAGGCACAACATTGGATCTGAAAATAAAATAAAATAAAATAATAAAATAAAATATGCATAGGTCATTAGCTTAAGCAATTGATATTTTAAATTTCATTTTTTAGTAAACATTTTTAATGTAACATGTTCTGTCACAAAATATATTACAAGCATAACAACTTGACTGAAAATGTAAATGCATACTAACCTTGCACTGTACAACAAAAAGGTTTTTAAAAAAATGTGGTCTCTGACTTCTGTGAAGGATTTTTTTTAATCTTCAGACAGCACTACATTCGCCCACAGTCCACCTACTTACTGTTTGATGCATGCACTTCACACAAAATTGAAAAGCGTTTGTACAAATGATCACACGCTCTTTGGTTGCAAATGCAACAAGTCAGGGTGCAATGGGTGCGTTTCTATCAGCCTGCTGGAAAACAAAATCATGTTTCTGCAAATTCAATAGATCATATGTGAAAAAACATCAATCTGGACCTAAAAATCACTGAAGAACAAAAGGATCTAAAAGAAATCTGTCCAGTATAAACAACCCTTGGATTGGGAGGATAAACAGTCCTGCAAACTACAACATCTGAAACATCTGTCATTCGCTCATGACGCTGCATGAAAGTTGTGGAAACATTGTCATAAATTCCATTAGAAACATGGTAATAGATTTCATTCTGTTCTGCTGGACGTGATCCACGCAAACTCAGCAAACTTAGCTGGAAAACAAATCAGCTTCGTGAATTGACCTAAAAGCTTCGCTGGATCTCAAATCCGTCTTTGAAGGGAAATCCCTGGCTGTCGACGGGCAGGGGAGGCACATGCAATCTCACAGAAAACCTGTCAGAAATGTTCTCCAAATGGCCTGAGGCGCAGCGCACTCCCTTGTACTATTGAATGGGGTTTCTTGGACTGGACAAACCGACAATAGGAGCTTTCTGGGTGCTCTGTTGACAGATGCGGTAGCGTGCTGTTGATTACCGTACGTCATTGCAACTTGTGCATCAGTGTGGAAAAACAAGCTGAAATCGGGATCAGCTGACACTAATGCACAATTATTTACATGAGTACAAAATGCTGGATAGCCAAAGTGTGGTACATGGTAACTAAAACTATTACAGAAACTATTATCATTTTTGGTAATTAAAATAAAGCTAAAGTTATATATAAATATAAGATATTAGATAAAAACTTTTCCAAATGTGACCTTGAATTTAAAGTACTAAATTTAATAAAACTAAAACATAAAACTGAAAATGAAAACTGAAAATGTAATATTAAAAGCTACACTAGATGGTAACACTGGATACATAAAAAATAACGATAATGATCATTAAACGTTAATGCACAATTATATGACCAAAATAAAATTAGCGTCAGCGTTGTAAATGGTAACCAAAACTATTACAAGTCATTTTCAGTAACTGAAATAAAGCTAAAATCAAAAATAAATATTAGATGGATCAACTTTTCCAAATGTTGCCGGGACAAATACTCAAAGTAGTAAGCTGAAGTACTAAAATGAATAAAAATAAAAATATAAAATATATAAAAATATAAAAATAAAATAAATAAATAACAGCTAAGAAAAAAAAACAACTATTAAAAAAAATACAATTTCTAATAATTAAAGTAAAATGAAAACTAAAAATATAATAATTAAAGTAGTAGTACTTCAAAATAATAATACTTCAAAATACCAAATAATATAATAATATCTACAAATAACTACAGTAACATTGGTCCCTAAAAAATAACAATAACTATAATACGTAATTATATGAGTAGCATTAAATTCTGGATAGCATCAATGTTGTAAATGGTAACTAAAACTATTACAAGGGTTTAGTAACTGAAATAAAATCAATTAATAATATTAGATAAAAAGCATAAACAAAAAAGATAAATGTTGCCTTGGCAGCTAATTTAAATAAATAAGCTTAAGATGAGATACTAAAACTACTAAAAACTAAAACTAAAATAAATTACAAACAAGGAAAAATGACTAATAAATTAAAAAAAACAAAATTACTAAAACCTAAATTAAAATGAAAACTGAACATGTAAGATAAATGGTAACCAAAACTACTACAAACCATTTTTGGTCATTGAAATAAAGTTAAAATCAAATACAGATATTGGATAAAAATGTGAACTTTAAACAAACTTAATACGTTTAAGTTAAAATAAGTTTAAGTTGAAGTACTAAAATGACTAAAACTAAAATAAAAATAAAAATTATTTTGAAAAAAAATAAAATAAATAAATTAAAAACATATATATACATATATTACATATTAATATATTATATATATTATATTATATATATATTAAGAAAATTACAAAAGCAAATTAACACGATTAACAAAACTTCATTTATTTAAAAATTTAAGTTAATTAAAAAAAATGTGACCCTGGACCACAAAACCAGTCATAACAGTCAAATTCGACATTTATACATCATCTGAAATCTGAATAAGCTTTCAACTGATGTATGGTTTGTTAGGATAGGACAATATTTGGTGCAAAAAAATCGAAATATTGAGAAAATCACCTAATAAAATTTACTAAATATCTTAATGGAACATGATCTTTACTGAATATCCTCATAATTTTCGGCATAAAAGAAAAATCTATAATTTTGACCCCTACAAAGTATTTTTGGCTATTGCTACAAATATACCCTTGCTGGTTAAGACTGGTTTTGTGGTCCAGGGTCACATATTAACAAATATAATAATGGTATATAAATAATACAAAAGTAGCATTCTGGAGCTTAGTAATTGGGGGAAAAAAAAGCCTGGGACTGTCAAATGAATAAATGTAAGTACAAACCACAAAAGTGCACTGCAGAGTGCAGAAATGTGATGACTATATTAAAAATTGCATAAATAATGTGTCTTATTTGTGATGTAAAATTGTCTAAATTATTCTAGTTATGCATGACAGCATAATTCCTGCAATCTAAACAGTACTTTGCATACAGTCATATAAACATCACTTTCTGGTATCTGGGTTTATACGACCATGATGGAAGTTTAAAGACTAGATATTGAGAAAGCACGTATCCTCTAAATCTGGATTCAGTTTGAATCGTGCAATCAAATAGTGTTTGACCTCGGTCGTCATATTAAAGCTGCCGGGGCGGCTGTTTGACAGTCAGTCGAACTCATCAGATTAGTACGAACCTTCTCATCATAGACGATGCCGGGCCGGATCTCGGGAGCCTGGTACCCGGGCGTGCCCTCGACCCCCAGCGCTCCCTCGTGGAAGGACTGGCGCGAGATGCCGTAGTCGGACAGCTTGACGTTGACTGAGTCCTCCAGCTCCAGAGACCATACCAGGATGTTGTCAGACTTGAGATCACAGAAGATGATGTTCTTCTTGTGCAGATACGCCAGGCCTGTCACGATCTGATACGCCACTTTGAAGGTGAGCATGTGACCCAGCGGCACGTACTGAGAACCTGAAAACAGATGTAAACATATGACCCATTGTATGACGTCAGAAGAGTTGCCTTGACCGCTTTTATGATACATTAACAACATGAAGGTGAGTAAACGATAACAGATTTATTTTTTTTCTTCCTATCTATATCTATCTATCTATCTATCTATCTATCTATCTATATATATATATATATATATATATATATATTGTATTACGATTATTTATTCATTTTTTTGCACTACATTCCCAAATGTCCAGAAGTGGCATTTATATTACAATTTACATTTATTTATTAATTATATGAAATTTTTTTATTTATTTGTTGCCAAAAGGAAAATATGCACTGTATTCAATTTCAAATATTTTATAAATAACATTACTTTTTTTATAAGCTAAATACTTGCATGTAAAAATGAAAAAATTTAAATGTAAACATTTATATTTATTTATTGCATATATGCAATACATATTCAGGAAATATTCATGATATTTATAATATTTATTTATAATAATACTAATTGCTAATAAACAATTGCTAATTTATTTATTATACTTACATTTTTTATTTATTTGTTGCCAAAAGGAAAATATGCATTAACTTTATTTTTAAATATTTTATATATAATATTACTTTTTTTATAAGCTAAATACTTACATGTAAAAATGAAAAAACAAAAAAAACAAATGTATACATTTATATGTATTTACTGCATATATGCAATACATATTCAGGAAATATTCATGATATTTATTATATTTATTTATAATAATGCAAATAATACTAATTGCTAATAAATAATTGCTAATAATTTATTCATTATATTTATATTTGTTATTTATTTGTTGCCAAAAGGCATATATATAATTTTTCAAATTAGCTAAATACATGTAACAATGAATATAAATGTAATACACACACATAAATAGATTCACATTTATTTGTTGACAAAAGGAACACAAGTAGTTCATAAAATGTAATAATTTTATATAGAAAGTATATGTATGAAATTCAATATTTTTCAATATTTTTTTTCCATATCAAATTGATTTTTACAATATTTGCTACTGTACTATTTTAATGATAAATGATAAAATAGTAAAATACATATATTTTTAAATATTTAATATTTGCAAGCAATATTTTACTTTTAAAGTATACATAATACTAAAATATAAAATTCATATATTCTGTAATAAAATAAATATGTTCTGTTTGCCAACATATATGTGTGTGAATGAATACATATTTGTATTTTTACTTATATTTAATTGTAATATATTGTTGCCTGATCATTATTGCTGATATTTCTTTATATGTTTTGGCGATGTGTTATGCGAATACAGGCTAATTCCTGTGCTATCTGTCATGCGTCACACCTTTGGCTCGCTCCTCCAGGATGGTGTTGAGGCTGCCCAGCGGCGCTAGCTGCAGGGCAAAGCAGAGCGGGTGGATGCTGATGCCCACCAGAGCCACAATACACGGGTGCTGCAGGGAGTGGAGCATGCTGGACTCCTGACGAAACTCAGAGAAGCTGCGGGCAGCGTCCATCGACTGCAGGTGCTTCATCATGGTGTCTGTGAAGAGACCAATTCGAAACGCTGTTATTGAGCTGCAGGCCTGAAGAGAGCAGCTCAGACTCTCACCTCAGGTTATGAAATAATTATCCATAATGAGACCAAACACAATCACATTCACACACACACATCAGCATGCAAACCTACAGCAATCTCTGGAAAATGACTTTCTCTGTGACATTGCATCAGATTACTTAATTACATTGCATTACTTACTTCAGCTGTGACCATACTGGATGTTAATTCCACCTTACTTTCATACCACTGAACCACATAAATGTACCATTATATTTATTACATATATATAAAAAATGTTGTGCAGCCTAAGAATAAAATTAGGAATTTCTGAAATTGAAACTGTCATTTACACTTCTATGCTAATAAAATATTTTGAAATTAACAACAACAACAACAACAACAACAACAACAACAACAACAACAACAACAACAACAACAACAACAACAACAAAACTAAAGTGTTAAATTATAAATGTATTTGGGCTTTATTACCTGCAACTATAACAAGGACTTTGGGCTTTAATTTAAATTAATGTAATTTAATTTAATTTTTTTGGTCAAATGTGAAAGGCTGTGCCCGTATAAACATATTCTCTCTCTCTCTCTCTCTCTCTCTCTCTCTCTCTCTCTCTCACTATACATATTCTTTTCTGTTTTTGAATATAATTTTCACATTTTAAAGTGTTTATATAATTTAATTTAATAGAATTTAAATTGAATTAAATTTCATATTTATAATTCATAATTCAGGTTCATAATTCAGATATTCAGAAATATCATTCACATTTTTATGC
>JAHKKF010474060.1:0-13391 GCA_019740295.1 Labeo calbasu
TTTACAGAAATAATCTGTAATTATTACATGACATTTTATGTTAAATTACACATTACTCTGTAAAAATACAGAAAATTTCCTTTTAAAAAACAGAAAATTTATGTAATATCAAAATACAAACAATTATCTGTAAATTTAATGGTGGAAATTTAAAATACAGAAAATATCTGTAAAACAACAGGTATTTCATCGTATAATGAAAAAAAGGTAAAATACTGTGAAAAAATACAGAAATTTACATGTAAAATTACATTTATTTTTAACAGTGCATACACACACACACACACACACACACACACTATACAGACACACACACACACACACACACACACATATATATATATATATATATATTGTCAGAAATCTTGGTGTTTGACTCTCTCTCTTTTTTCAGTCTCATATTAACATCACCCCTATTCTAACCGATCTGCATTGGCTACCAGTGGCCTATTGTATTAAGTTTAAAATTCTCCTGCTTACTTTTAAAGCTTTGCATGGTCTGGCTTCTTATTATCTACACGATCTGTGTTGTTGCCCCTAAATTATGGAACTCGCTTCCCAGGTGACTCTGTCTTGCCAATAACCTGTTTGAATTTAAATCATGGCTCAAAACTCTTAAGTTGACCTCTGTTTATTCTTCTTATGTTGTCTTATCTACATACTACTTGGATGTCCGATGTTCTTATTACTTTCTGTATTATTGTTTGATGTTATCCTCACATTTTTTATGTTTATTGTACAGTGTCTGTGAGCTCTGGAAAAGCGCTATACAAATAAAACTATTATATAAATAAAACTCAATTATTGTTATTGTTATTATGCTATTAATGTTGTACTTAATGTATTGTATTTGATAGGAAAAGAATAGCGACACAATACTGTTCTGAAAGTGTTTGTGATCGTTTGTGTGATCACTTCGCTTATGTTATGTTAAATGTAGTTATTGTGGTGATATGATCTGGCACTATGGCATTTCTGTGCTATGTTGAAGATGTTAGCATGTCTCTATAATCAGTCACAAGCATGATCTCTGCACAGTTCTTTTCCCTCCTTATGTTTTGTAAATTTTCTCCACTGCTAAAGAAACTCTTAAGCCTCTTCAAAGTCCTTGCCTGTACTCCTATCAATTTTGGACCTTAAGCCCTTTTTTAAGGTGTAAGATGCTTTCTGAATTGCTTTTTGTCTTTACTAGGATCTTTTCTTTAATTTAAACAAAGATTTCAGAAAGATTTAAAGAAAGATTTCAGAAAAAGTGGAAAATAAAGGGTCAATAAACTTTTACACAGAGATGGACAGGTAAAGGAGTATTCAAACTAGCAGAAACAACTAAAGCTCCAGTAAATGTTTGGTTGGACAAAAACAGGAGCAGCAGCTCACATGAAGTGATGGAGATGAATGAAATGAACATCATCTTCAGTCATCAGAGTTATTTGTGCTGAGATTTAGTGTGTTACTGAACATGTATTTTACAAGCTTTAGTTTTAGAATTGACATTAAAGGACACATCTTCCTAAGGACAAAGACATAAGACTATCAGAGAAATGATCTTACCGCAGTTTCTCCAGTTTACAGTGAGGATCCTCCAGTACAGCACAGAGAAGCTTCACACTCAAGTCTCCTATTTTATTCAAAGACAGATTCAGTTGTCTCAAGCGTGAGGGGTTTGATCTCAGAGCTGAAGCCAGAGCAGCACAACCTTCATCTCTGACGCCACAATCCCTAAACCTGTAGAGAACAATGACACACTCTTCACTCTCTCAAATCAGATTAGTTTAGCAATGAATCCATTAGTAAAAAGAAAGTACGAATCAATGTGTGATGATCATACATAGATGATCAAAAACATGATCATAAATCATTTAACATCTCATTCAAGAAAGAAGTATATGTGTGTGTGTGTGTGTGTGTGTGTGTGTGTGTGTGTGCTTCTCCTCCATCACCCAAGGATAGCAAAACCTGAGATCACCTACACAGTAAGATATCATTTATACTTAGTGTAAATTGTGGCAGATAGTACTTACACATCAGTGTATTGCAGTGCTTTACAAAACAGTACGAAATAACATATTCTTTGTATATGATTCTATTCATTATAAAGAGATGTTGCCTTATAGTGTCCTTACTTGTGTCTATTCCTAAAGCCACCCTAACACCTACTCCTAATCATACTGAAGCTACTGATCAGTAAAGCTGTTCTTGAAGGTGCAGAAAGAAAGTTTTCACATACATTTTTAATTATAGGCCTGTTAAATGCCTGTTAGACACTTTATTTCAATGTCTTGAATATTTTCCTAATTTTTCTTTAATATAAAGAAAAGTGAGCTAAGATGCAATCGTAAAAAATGAGAAGAAATGCAAATTTACTCGGGCTGGTTATTTCAAAAGCCCACTGTCCTTACTCTCCCACTTATCTGACTGTTTTTTAACAGTCAAGCCTTTGCTAACAAGACGGCTATTAGCACTTACTATAAACAGACAATCTGTTTAAAGGTTTTGTTAATGCAAAAACAGGATTAACATGAACACACAAGTCCACACATGTACAAGAAAAAGTCACACAATGTTTTACTTTCTGTATCTCTCTATCTTGATTGACAGTTGTCTCATAGTATCAGCAGTAAGTGTTCCATGCACAAACGATACCTAATTTTTACATTTTGTCTGACTTGTCACGACAAAATGTTTTCTGGCGATTTGATTACATTTCACAAATCCTTTACAGTGTGTCATACATAATCTTACCACAGAATCTCCAGTTTACAGTGAGAATATTGTAGTACATCAGAGAGCAGATTCATTGAATTTCCTAGCTCATTCTCAGACAGATCCAGGTGTCTCAGGTGTGAGGGGTTTGATCTCAGAGCTGAAGCCAGAGCAGCACAACCTTCATTTGTGATGGCACAATCACTCAACCTGTAGAGAACAATGACAGACTCTTCAGTCTTTTAGATCAGATCTCAGAAAAGCTGTGAAAAGCTTCAAATCTTGGTGGTTTGACTTTTGCTGCTCATTTTGCGATATTCCTGTTGCAAAACACACTTGTGCGCTTGTTAACGCAGATTTATGAGAACAGAACTGAGGGTGGGGCTGGGGTGGGAATAAAGCCATTCTATTGGTCGATGCCTGACCAGTAAAATTGTATGGCTTCTTTGTGTGATGACGTTATACAACAGTGGCACCTAGTTTGCCATTTTGGTAGGAAAGCCAGCTTTGGGAAAGAAATGGTACAGCAGAAGACTGCAGAAGTTACCTGATCACCTAACAACACAGAAGACACGGGGAGCCGTGGTGGACAACAGACTCTCCTCACTCAGCAGACAATTTACTGTCCTCCCAGCTCCCACAGTGGACAACACAATCTGCTATGATGTAATGGTCAGTTTTATACAGTAATGGTCTTTATCAACATTTCCCAGTTTTTCTGGCAAAAATAAATAAATGAATAAATAGAAAACTAAAAGAAAATGCTGGTTTAAATGAATAACAAAATAAATATGAAAGAAATGCACAACTGATTAACCTGCAGTGAACCAACATGTATTTCTTAACTATTCCCAACGGAGTATTAAAAGAAAGGAAATTAAAAGAAAGGAAAGGAAAGGAAAGGAAAGGAAAGGAAAGGAAAGGAAAAGAAAAAGGAAAGCTCTGCATTTAACCCATCCAAGTGCACACACACACACACACACACACAGAGTAGTGAGTAGTGAACAAACACACACACACACACACACCCAGAGCAGTGGGCAGCCAATGCTGCAGTGCCCCAGGGAGCAGTTGGGGGTTCGGTGCCTTGCTCAAGGGTCTCACCTCAGTCATGCTATTGAGGGTGGAGAGAGTTCTGGTAACTCACTCCCCCCACCGACAATCCCTGCTGGGCCTGAGACTCAAACCCACAACTCTCTAACCATTAAGCCAAAGCTGCCCCAACATGTGCCTCTGCTTAATGTTTTCACAAAAAACTGTTTGCCTGGAAACAAAGTTACCAGTTGTGAGATGTCATCATTTAATGAATAAAGCATGATTACAACGCATGATATAAACTGCACGAATGTATCTCTGACTTAATACATTTTTTGTAACCTATGCTGTTCTGTTGTCCTCAGTTTTATTGTATAAATATCAAAGGTAGACTTGAGGTAAAACACCATGTAAGAACATGAAAAGAAAAAAAAATAATAACATCTGTCTGTTCTTTGACCATGTGATGCTCTGTGGACCTGGATAAACATCAGTTTGACACACATCACTATTATGCAAAGGTCTTCCAACACAGAAATATTTCTATGATTAAATGTGCTGGCGTATTCCACAGTAAGTAACACATTCTATTAAAGATATATTTAATAATTGTATGTTCAATTATTACTTTAAAGTATGTACTTTTATGTACTTTAAAGTATGTTCATTTATGCACTAATACGTGGTCGAGGCTCCTTTGACAGCACAAATGACAGCATCAGTGAGGTATGGCATGGAAGCAATCAGCCTGTGGCACTGCTAAGGCACTATTGAGCCTTCAGCTCATCTGTATATTGTTGGATCGACTGTTTCTCGTTTTTCTCTTGAAAATATCTCATAGATTCCATATGGGGTTCAGGTCAGGCATGTTGGCTGGCCAATCAAGCACAGTAATATCATGGTCAGCAAACAACTTGGAAGTGGTTTTTGCACTGTGGAGAGGTGCAAAAGTCCTGCTGAAAAAGGAAATCAGAATCTCTACAAAGCTTGTCAGTGGATGGAAGCATAAAGTGCTCCAAAATCTCCTGGTAGACGGCTGCATTGACTTTGGACTTGATAAAACACAGTGGACAACGGCAGCAGACGTCACGGCACCCCAAATCAACACTGACTTCAGTGACGTTGTTTCTGTTTCAGAAGTGTCTTGGTAGCCCTTTTCCTGAAGACGTCTGAGCGTGGTGACTCTTGATGCACTGACTCTGGCTTCAGTTCACTCCTTGTGAAGCTCTCCGAAGTGTTTGAATCAGCTTTGCTTGATAGTATTCTCAAGCTTGCGGTCATCCCTGTTGCTCCATTTCCTACCCAGTTTCTTCCTTCCAGTCAACTTTGAATTTAATTGCTTTCATACAGCACTCTGTAAACAGCCACCCCTTTCAGTAATAACCTTCTGAGACTTACCCTCTTTGTGGAGGGTGTCAATGATTTTCTTCTGGACCATTGCCATGTCATCAGTATTTCCCATTATTGTGGTTTCAAAGAACAAGAGATACCCGGAATTTATACTGTAGGGATTTAATGAAACGCAAATGTAAATGTTCTAATATTTTGAGATACTGGATTTTTGAATTTCATGAGCTGTAAGCTCTAATAATCAAAATTAAAACAAACAAACAAAAAAAAAACTTTTGAAATGTTTTACTTTACATGTGATGAATGTAGAATATATGAAAGTTTCACTTTTAAAAAATACTTTAAAACTTTTTCAAGATATTCTAATTTTTTGAGTACACATTAAAGGATCTTTAAGTGTAACATTTAACTTTCAACATAATACAAACATTACTATGACGAGCTCTCAAACTCAAATCAACCAGCTCTCAATTTTTGCTACTCTTTTACCTTCATAAATTTAGCAGTGAAGCCAATAGTAAAGAGAAAGTAAAACTTAAAGCACAAATCAACAGATCATTGGACTGAGATCCAAAATGTCTCAGAGCACCAAACATGATTGTCAGGATTTGGACTTTGGACTTTTGTTTCCATGTTTTCCCTCCAGCCTTAGTTCCTGTTTTCCTTATTTGGTCATTTTCCAGTTCTTGTTTAGTTTGATTGTTAATTAGCTCCGCACCTGTTTCTGTTTCCACTGATTACGTTCCAATCTTTATAAGCCCTGGGTTTTCCTCTGTTCCTTTGTCTTGCGTTGATGTTGAAATTGTCTTCTGTATTCCTTTGGATTTATAATTAAAGATTTATTTTGGATTTCTCTATCGCCGTGCATTTCTTCCAAGTCCACATCGTGACAATGATCAGAAATCATCTCAATTTTCATTCAGGCAGGATAAATAATACCTCATCTGTGTGATTTTACACAAAGCTATGTTTTAAAAACAGTCACTGTTTTAAGCTTGAGTCTGTTTAAAGTCAAGAGAATGAATTTATTGTGTGTGAATGTATGTATTTCAGTGTGACTCTCAGTCCTCTCCCCCTCAGCTTAACTCACAGCAGCAGAAAGAGACTCAACACTTCAAATATATTTTACATTGTGTTCAATGTGTGAGAGTCAAATATGATCTTACCACAGTTTCTTCAGTTTACAGTGAGGATCCTCCAGTCCAGCAGACAGCAGCATGACTCCAGAATCTTCTAGTTTATTCCTAGACAGATCCAGTTGTCTCAGGTGTGAGGGGTTTGATTTCAGAGCTGAAGCCAGAGCAGCACAACCTTCATCGGTGATGCCACAATCAGTCAACCTGTAAAGAACAATAACACTCTTCACTCACTCAGTTCAGATCGGTTATCAGTGAATCCATTAGTAAAGAGAAAGTACAAACTTAAAGCTCAAATCAACATGTTTGATGGATCACTGGAATGAGATCTAAATATAACCAGGGCTGGAGTGGGACTCATTTTCAGCCCTGGAGTTTCATGCCTTAAACTGGCCCATTTTAGTTCACGATGGACTATATTAAAATAATGTAATTAAAAAAAAAAAAAAAGGTCACTACCTTCTCTATTGCTTTTGTATTTTATCGGTTTTCTTTATTATTTATTATTAGGGCTGTCAGTTTAACGCGTTAACTTAATTAGTTATGAAAAAATTAGCATGATTAAAATATTTTAACGCAGTTAATACACTGGCCCTGCCCCCAGAGCTGTGTGTCATCTTATATTTCATATAGTTGACTGTTGACAAATATGATGCAGGACAACAACTCTGCAAATGCAGTTATGCCCTAAAATTCAAGAAATTGGTGCAAAATATTGGTGTTTTGTCTCATATTTATATATATCACATATCACACGATATCACAAGGACAGCAAGAGCAATATGACACGTGTTGATTTTGTCCTGATCTATCACAAGCTTAAATGTGATTTTATACAACAGTTCAGTAAATAAGAAGTTGAAATTGTGTTGTATTTTAAACACAATATTATGTGTTTTTGTTTAATTTTGCAGAGAACATATTACCTTTGAAGCCACAGCAGAATTGTTGCACATCTCCGAGTAACACAGCGGTGTTTAGTTTCTGAATGAATCTGCGTTTTTTAAACGAATCGTGTGGACCAATGATTCAAAAGTCCATTCATAAAGAGAGCTATTTACGTAATTCCTGAATGAATCAGCCATTTGAACGAATCAAATCAAATGAGTGAATGACTAATAAAGACATTTTCCACCACCTGCTGGCAGATTTAGTTTCTTATTTAGAGAGTATCATTTCATTTAAAAAAAGAAGAAGAAGAATAAAAATAAAAACATTAATGGGATAGTTCACCAAAATGATTAATTCTGTCATTATTTACTTACTTACTTACTTGTTTCAAGCCTTTCTTTTGTGGAACATGAAAGAAGATATTTTGAAGACTGTTAGTAACAAAGCTGTTTTGGTTACTGATGACTTTCATTGTATAAACAAAAAAATACTGAGATGTTTATCAAATTATGTTCTTTTATGTTCCATAGTTTACATTAGGTTGTTGCAGTTTATATGTAATAAATTCTATGTTGAATCAAATAAAATATTTCTTTCTAAAGCTACAATTTGTAATGTCTATTTGATACTTTCTCATTTAACACACAAATAGCTTTAAATAATCTTTTGTGGGTATGTGGGTATAATTTATTTAGCAATTAATTAATCGAAACATCATGTAATTAATTAGATCAAATTTAATCGACTGACAGCCCTATTTATTACACAATTAACAAAAAACAAAACACTAGTTTGCTCTATTCTTTTTCTATTCTGTTTTTTTAATGTATTATATAATTTAAAAAAACTCTCTGCTCTTTTTTTAAATTCTGATTGCTTCCATTGTCCTCATTTGTATGTGGCTTTGGATAAAAGCATCTGCTAAATGACTAAAGCCCAGCTCACACTGTGCAATTTTGGCCACGATTGGGCCATCTGAGACAAATTTTGAAAAACCTAAAAGATTCATGTAATCCTAGGCTAATATCTGTAGTCTTTGATCGCTGGTTTGACATGTTCACCAACAGCCGATTTTCGTTAGGTCAGATTTTACCTGATGAAATTCTGACAGAAGTTTTGGCGCACGATCTTGCAGTATGACATCTTCTACAACGAACATCAAACTGTCTCTGTTTTCAAGACAAGCCATGATCAGAATTAATGCTAAACTGGATAAATTGGATAAACACCAGTTGTGTTTCTTCCATTTGGGTGTGTAGTGCTGCTTACACCATTCTTCTTAAATACGACACTATTGCCAACATTCATACTTCTCATGATAGCCATTATTTCAGCCCACAGTGTCAGCCTACGGTTTTCCTGCCGAATTGGGGTACTTTAACATGTTTACTTTAACACTGTTGCCCTGGGTTGTTTTAATGCCCATGGGTTGAAGCGACCCCAGTAACGTCATATTTAGCCCCTGAAATACGCATTTACCTGGAACGTGATTTCTAACGAAGGACCCCCATTGAAATTGGGCTAGTTTTGGACTAGGTTTGAGGAGCAATTGGGTGGGTTTTGTTGTGAGAAAACCTGGCAACCCTGTCAGCCCTGCATGTAGGCTAATGCAGCTCACAGTCACTGAACATGCATGGGTTGATAATGTAAAACTCCAGAGGTTTTCTTTCGCGCACCCGTTTTTAACGAGTCTTGACTGTCGTACAGTCTGACATTAATGACAACTGAGATCTCACAGTGTGACATGATCATAATGTTTGTACAGTCTGACAAGCAACAATCGTAAAGGACTATTAAAAATTGCACAGTGTGAGCCCGGCTTTTTTTTTTTTTTTTTTTTTTTTGCCCACATATTTCCGACAACTGACTTTTGACGGGCGACTCAAAAGATAATTATGTCATCATTAACCTGCAGGCTGCATTCTGCAAGTGGGGCTGCAAGAAAATAATAAGGCAGTGGCTATAGAGGTAGAGGCTATTTACACTCAGTATAGCGATGAATTCTATTTACACTAAGTGACTTATAGCTGTTCTCCTGTTCTTCCTGTTTTCTCGTGCTGCAGAGTGGTGTGCATTTGTAGCTCCCCGGAGCTTCGTTTTCTGTAGAAATCTCTATCTTGCTATTGCTCTCTGTTGTTTAAAGTGATAAAATGTATCTTTATTCTCACCAGATTTCTGACATTATCCATCAAACTAATGTGATTGATCTGATCGTTCGGTTCTATTCTATAACCGCGAGTGCAATGCTGTGCTGTGCGCTAGCCGGTTAGCCTGCCATTTGCGACATTTTCCTGCCATTTGCAACCTTTTTTGCCCTTCTCTTCACAAGTTCATCTTCACATAGTCCAATGTTTACCGGGAGCCAGAGCACCTGACATCTTGGCAAATTCAAAAGTGCTGGCTAATCCTAAATGTAAATTCAGTAAGATTGTTATTCACGTCAGCACTAATGATGTTTGACTTCGCCAGTCGGAGATCACTAAAAATAATGTTAAAGAGGTGTGTGCACTTGCAAGTATGATGTCAGACTGTGGTGACGAGACACATAGGAGACTGTCGTCACTAAAACAAGTGTTAATGATAAATCCCCTGTGACGTTTGTACTTGCTACTGTATACAGGCCACCAGGCCACCATATAGACTTTATTAAAAAATTTGTTGATTTTCTATCTGAGTTAGTGTTGGCTACAGATAAAGTCTTAATAGTGGGTGACTTTAACATCCATGTTGATAATGAAAACGATGCACTAGGATCAGCTTTTATAGACATTCTGAACTCCACTGGGGTTAGACAACAATTATCTGGACCTATTTTTTCGTACCACCTGGCGTGAATGTACCCTATCCTATAGAAAAGCGTTAAAAACTGCAAGATCTGATTACTTTTCATCTCTTTTAGAAGAAAACAAACCCTAGGTATTTATTCAATACATTGGTTAAATGAACAAAAAATAAAGAACCAACAGGCATTGACTTTCCCCAGCAGCATAGCAGTAATGACTTCATGAACTACTTTACTTCCAAGATCGATACTATTAGAGATAAAATTGTTGCCATGTAGCCGTCAGTTACAGTATCACATCAAATAGTGCGCTATAGATCTCCTGGGGAACAATTCCACTCATTCTTTACTATAGGAGAGGAAGAACTGTATAAACTTGTTAAATCATCTAAACCAACAACATGTATGTTAGACCCTATTCCATCTAAGCTACTAAAAGAGGTGCTTCCAGATGTAATAGATCGTCTTCTGAAAATTATTAATTCATCATTAGGATATGTCCCCAAAACCTTCAAACTGGCTGCTATTCAGCCTCACATTAAAAAAACACAACTTGACCCCAACGAATTAATTAATTACAGACCAATCTTGAATCTCCCTTTTCTGTCAAAGATACTAGAAAAGGTAGTATCCTCACAATTATTCCTTCCTACAGAAAAATGGTATCTGTGAGGATTTCCAGTCAGGTTTTAGACCATACCATAGTACTGAGACTGTTCTCAATAGAGTTACAAATGATCTGCTCTTATCATCCGATCGTGGTTGTATCTCTCTGTTAGTGCTACTGGATCTAAGTGCTGCGTTCGATACTGTTGACCAAAACATTCTTTTAAACAGACTTGGCATTAGTGGTAGTGCACTGGCATGGTTCAAATCGTACTTATCTGACTGCCAGCATTTCGTGGTAGTGAATGAAGAGGTATCATATCGACCACAAGTGCAGTATGGAGTACCTCAAGGCTCAGTATTGGGGCCATTACTTTTTACGCTTTACATGTTACCCTTGGGAGATATCATCAGGAAACATGGTGTTAGCTTTCACTGTTACGCTCTATATTTTGTCGTGGTGAAACATACCAATTTGAAAAAGTAATGGATTGTGTAGATGAGTTAAAAAAAATGGATGATGAGTAAACAGAGATGTTAATTATGGGACCTAAAACCTCAGCGTACAACAACCTAAAGCACTGTCTAAAACTTGATGGCTGCTCTGTCAATTCTTTGTCATCAGTTAGGAACCTAGGTGTGCTATTTGATAGCAATCTTTCCTTCGAAAGCCACATCTCTAGCATTTGTAAACCACACTTTTCCATCTCAAAAATATATCTAAACTACGACCTATGTTCTCAATGTCAAATGCTGAAACGTTTATGACCTCAAGGTTAGATTATTGTAATGCTTTATTGGGTGGTTGTTCTGCATGCTTAATAAACTCCAGCTGGTCCAAAATGCAGCAGCTAGAGTTCTTACTAGAACCAGAAAGTATGACCATATTAGCCCGGTTCTGTCAACACTGCACTGGCTCTCTATTAAACATCTTATAGATTTTAAAATCTTGCTAATTACTTATAAAGTAAAAAACTGCGGGCAGCAGATCATTTTTTTATTTAGCGCCCAAACTCTGGAACAATCTACCTAACATTGTTCGGGAGGCAGACACACTCTGTCAGTTTAAATCTAGATTAAAGACCCATCTCTTTAACTTGGCCTACACATAACTCATTTCTATAATCCAAATCCATTAAAGGATTGTTAGGCTGCATTAATTAGGTCAACCGGGAACACTTCCCATATCACCTGATGTACTCATTGCATCGTAAGACGAATGGCATCTGTGCTAATATTAGTCTGTTTCTTTCCTATTCCGAGGTCACCGTAGCCACCAGATCCAGTCTGTATCCAGATCAGAGGGTCACTGCAGTCCCCCGGATCCAGTCCGTACCCAGCCCAGATGGTGGATCAGCACCTAGAGATTTACATCCGTGAATGTCAGCGGGGACAATGTCAACTAGATGAGCCCAGGAGACAGACCATCAATGAGAAATTTATTACATAGACGGCCGTCAGTGCAAGACCACAAGGAACCAGATGAGTCCTCTGCAATCTGACTTTGCACCAACATGGAAGTTTTGCATTATTGACAAACTATTGTCCTATTTAATACTGTAAAGTTGCTTTGACACAACTTTTGTTAAAAAGCACTGTATAAATAAACGTGATTGGCTGACTGATTGATTGATTGAAAAAAGCAGTATTTTTTTAGGGATATGGTATTTACACTGAGTGCAAACAGATATAGATTCTATTTACACTTTGTCAAAATAGCAGCATTTTCTGATATTTATACTACTTATTACAAATAGTGGTGATTATCTGCACCTGTATTGCAGTACATTATAAAACAGTATGCGATAATAATGTATTGAGTGTAAATTGTCTTCTTAATTCAAATTATTAAATGGATGCCACCTTATTGGGACAATAAAGCCCTCCCTTCACCTACCCTACCCTGTGATATGAGATTTGAAGAGGGAGAAATAAAGTTTGGCAAAAGACAGATACGAACCTAGGTCAAAGCTGTTGCTTAATAGTCATCTTTTGTAGTCTTGACTACCCCAATCACACGTTGGTGGGCAGAGCTCGTGTAAATAGCCTCTGCCACTGACCACTAAACACAGAACAACATCTGCTGCACTAAAGATTTATGAGATTTTAACTGTGATTTTCTTAATGTTTTAACAGTGAAGTGATTGTTCTCATTGATACTTACTGAACTGATTTTGATTCTTTAATCACAGGCAGCAACTTCTGAAAAACTTCCATATTTTCAGGCTTATTTATTCCTTCAACAAATTTATCAAGATGAAACTCATTCAGTTCCTCTTCTGACGTCAACAGCACAAACACTACAGCTGACCACTGAGATGAAGAGAGTTTGGTTTCCTTGATTCTTCCAGATTTCAGATACTGTTGTATTTCCTCCACTAGTGAATGATCACCTAGTTCATTCAGACAGTGGAACAGATTGATGGATTTCTCTGGAGAGTCAATGGTCCTGATCTTCATCTTGATGTACTCAACTGATTTTTTTCTCCTATCAGAGCTGCTTCTTTTCAGTTTCATTATTCGCCGTAGGAGAATCTGATGAGATTCCACCGACAAACCCAGAAGGAACCGCAGGAAAAGATCCAGATGTCCATTTTTACTCTGTAGAGCCTCATCCACAGCTCTCTGATGCAGCTCAGATAATGAAACATGCTTTGATGAATTGAGTTGAAACCAGTCTTTCACTTTAGACCGTAAACTCTGTTTGGTGATTTGGTCAATCACATTTCTATTGTTGTTTGTATAGGAGAGGTGCACATATAGAGCTGCTAGATGTTCCTGAATGCTCAAATGAACAAAGCAGAAGACTTTCCCCTGATACAAGCCAAACTCCTCTCTGAAGATCTGAGTGCACAATCCTGAGTACACTGATGCTTCTGTCACATCAA
>JAHKKF010474062.1:0-17788 GCA_019740295.1 Labeo calbasu
ATGCGCGACTGAACGAATCACTCTCCGAGATGACTCGTTCTTCCTGAGTAACATTAAAGATTCATTCAAAATGAAAGAATCGTTCACGAACGACCCATTACTAATTCGTAGTATCATTGACGCGCATCCTAGAGCCTGTGCTACACGAGCTTTTGTGCTTAAAAAGTAAACAGATTTAAATTTTTCGAAAAAAATGACAGATCGTTTCACTAAATAAGACCCTTCTTCCTCGGCTGGGATTGTTTAGAGCCATTTGAAGCTGCATTTAAACTACATTTTGGAAGTTCAAAATCAGGGCACCAGTGAAGTCCATTATATGGAGAAAAATCCTGAAATGCTTTCCTCAAAAACCATAATTACTTACGACTGAAGACTGAAAGACATAAACATCTTGGATGACAAGGGGGTGAGTAAATTATTTGTAAATTGTTGTTCTGGAAGTGGAGTTCTTTAAGATGCTGCCTAGGTAGACAGCTCACTAGGTTTTGGCACAGAGGTAAAAGCTCAGGACAAACTGTGCTGTTGGGGACATAAATCTTGTCTGGTTTCCATGGCAACGCTTTGTAATGACCCAGTCAAACCCTTGTTCTGTAGTCTGGTATTTTTTTAGTAATTCAGGCATTCTGAAGAGGAAGGCTGTCTTGATCTACCTCATTGACTTATCTTCTTTGTCTGTGATTACATGTGTCTACCATAATCTAGTTATGCCTCATTTCTTCTTTCTAGTACACAGTGTTAAAAAGATCCAGAATGCATCTGTTGGCTTTCTGTTGCAATCATTAATAACATTTCATTAGAGCGAGAGAGATGAAACACAAATGATCTACAAATACGGAGACTTAGCAGCATTTTTAATAGAATAGGAAGTTATGGCTTCAGTCTGGAGTTAGTCTTGGGATTTGTGTTTCAATTTCTTTCCTTTGGAATGCATTTGCATACCCCATGTTTTTAAATTATTTGATTTACAATGCCATTTCTAAGAAAATGTTGTTTCTGTAATCACAGCTTTGTGAATAAGCCTTTGAGTATGACAAAAGAGATGAAGGGGGTGTTACATCATAAAGAACAGTGTTCAAGTCAGACCATGTGCCTATGAATTATGGCTTGTTTGCGTCACTGGACGTGGGAATAAACCCTAATCTCTTGTTAAGACTCTGTCTGTTTGTGTTTGAATCATAGCATGTCCTCAGTGTGAGCAGTTTTTTTCTCATTCTGTCTTGTACACGTAGGAACAGAGACAGGTGTTTTACTGCTGCTCTAACTTGCCAGAATAATAAAAAAAGGGCATTTGTAAAAATGCTGAGGACAGTGCATGTATTGTTCATTTATTCTAAATGCGCTGTCCTCTGCAATCTTTCAATAAATTACATTCCCTAAGGTTGTTAGTAATTTATTCAAACATTTATTTTGGGGGGCAATGCATATTAATAATCACAAATTAAGTTTTGATATATCTGTGGTAGGAAATGTACAAAATATATATTTATGGAACATCTTTACTTAATATCCTAATGATTTTTGGCATAAAACAAAAATCGATAATTTTGACCTACACAATGTATTTTTGGCTATTGCTACAAATACACCCGTGCTACTTAAGACTTTTACTTTTGTGGTCCAGGGTCACATTTATATTAAAAATTATTTGATACAGTATATTTATCAAATCTCATTGTATGTCTTTTTCTGCAGGCTGAGTGGTTGTGTTTGAATTGTCAAACAAAGAGAGCTCTTGGTGGTCAGCTGGGAGACATGGGAAAAATACCACCCGTATCCAGCCCGGTACCCACAAAAGACAAGCCTACAGCGGCACCCAAAACACAGCTGTCTGAGACTCCTGCACCTGCACAGATACCTATTCCAAAATCTGAGCCAAAACCATCACCTGGAAAGCAGGCAGAGGAAGAGAAAACCACCCCTACTACTGTTGCAAAGGCAGCGGTGACCACTCCAGCGGTCCCTGCACCTCTCTCTGTTGTTCCTACCATAGATATGCTGCAGACAGAAATGACAGCTGTGGTGGCACCATTACCAGTTGCCGAGACTCAGAAAGCTGTTATTACTGCTGCTGAGGTCACTTTGAAAGAGACAGGCAAAGACAAAGTCCCTGACGAGACACAAGTCGAGAAAGAACCGATGTCTTTGCTTCCAGCTGTGCCAACTGAGGAAGATGTAGTAAAGGTATAGTATTACATATACATCACTGAGCAATACAAGAAGCTTTTATTGTTATTCAAACATGTTTAATGTTATATGTTATTATATTAAAAATAATTGTGAGTCATTAATAGGTGGCCGACGTTTCATTTTTTTTCTTTCTTCATTTTCCGCAGGTTAAAGAGGATATATACACTCAACCTGCAATAGAACAACAGAAAGATGTTGTGGTACAGATTGATAGCAGTCTTCCAGAAATTTCTAAAGTAGACACCTTAAAAGCAGATATTAAAAAGCAACACAGAAAGGACATCTTACCGGTATCGGTAGAATCATACAGCTCGGCTGAGGAGGAGCTTAAGGAGATTCAGAGAGTCAGTGAAATGGCCATGAGAGAAACTGCTGCAAAGCTGTTGCCTGTCAGAGCACCAGACAGTGTGAAACAATACCATGAGGACAGTAGTGAGAGTGAACCTTCCCCTCAGATACAGAGAAGAAGAGTTAGGCCTGCTTCCTCAAGCAGTGAGGATTACAAACTAGACAGTTCAAATTCAGGAGATGACGAAGAGTTCATACGAAGACAACTTATGCACATGGGTGAAGATGAGAACTTGCCTTCTGATGAGGAAAAACACAGAGAAGAAGAACAAAAACCTGATGATTCCATGAAGCCTAAACGTGCCCTAAAGAAACTTGCTGTAGAGCCTGATATCACTCATGACCAAGATGATCATGTTGCCCAAGTCATCCCTGTCCCAGAAGCATTAGAAGAAATCAGAGTGGAAATAGATGTGTCAAATGACAATGAGAAGATCATAGCTGCTGACACCACAACAGTTGACATTACACGAAAAACTCCCGTTAGACAGACCACAGAAGAGCATGAGAGTCTGATTGAAGACTCGTCCAAAGGTGATGGGTCATCCAGTGTTCAGGTGTCTAGCATCACGCCGGGAACAGCTTCGCCTACTTCTGTGTCCTCTATTGATGAAGACAGTGATAGTAGCCCAAGTCACAAAAAGGCAAGAGCGGAGAGTAAACAGCAAAGAAAGGCAAAACACAGATCTCATGGCCAGGCCCTTCCCACTATAGAGGACTCGTCTGAGGAGGATGAGTTACGTGAGGGGGGTGAACAAATGGAGCAGGAATATGAAAGAGATGATCAGCAGCCGTTAAGAAAGGTCACGAAAAAATTAAAGACGGAAAGAGATGATCTGGGCATGCAAAGGAGACGTGATCATTTGACTAAAACTGATAAATTAAGGCAGGTAGCAGGGACGGAGGAACGGAAGTCCTCTTCCTTCTCTGACTTTTCACCTAGTTTTGAATCTGAAACAGAGAATGCAGAATACAGAACGTTATCATCTGAAACTCATGATGCTGCAGAAAAACCATTAAAGAGTGCTGAAGAGGTATATGAGGAAATGATGCAGAAAGCACAGGAATACAAAGCATCAGAGAAATGCACACCACCTGATATTGAACCATTATATGGAGGCATGTTAATAGAGGACTACGCTTATGAAACTTTAGTTGATGAACAAGAACAGGCTGCAGCAGCTCTTGGTAAAGTCACTTATGAGCAAGATTTGAGAAAGATGTCTGAGCATGAGTCGGTGAGGATACTTATGACACCAGATGAGGCTTATGAGGAGATGATGCACAAAAGGAGCAAGATCTTGCAAGAAGAGAAGGAGGCTCAGCAAATGTATGCGACAAAGATCGACACATCCTTGCCACTCGATGTGAGTGACACTTGCTATGTGACTATTTCTGGTAATGATGCACGTAATACAGATCAAAATGCAAAGCCACTGTTGCAAACAGAGGATGCCTATGAAGAGCGACTGAAGATGCAAAAAGATGTTTTAACACCGGGAACAAGTCCGACACAGTCAACTCCTGTGTCTCCTGCCTCCCCTCTGACTGTGTCTGAGTCATCATATGATTCCCCAGAGGTGATACTCATCCCTTCAAGTGGGGAAGAAGACAACCTAGCTGAACCTATTGAATGCATTTTGGAGCCTTATATTACAGAGTCTACATCTACTCAGGATGTGTTTAGGAATAAAGCTTTATATCCAATTCCTGACTTAAAGATCACTCAGTGCTCCTCTGGTGAAGAGGAAGTTGAAGAGGAGGAAGACAAAATGTCATCTGAGACAACTGATATCCATCCAAGTGAAGAGGAACCACAAACCCCAGAAGAATCATTTGAGACTGTTCCTATTTCTGTGATCTGTGAAGTTCCTTCATCGAAACATGTTGTGGAGACAACAGCAATTTCACCACTGTCTCCACCAACATCTCCAGCAATCTCATCCCCAGATTCAAATATGGAACTAATAACAGCACCATCATCCTCTCCAGTTTCTGGCCAGACATCTGAATTAACTACTCCAGCTAGCCCCAGTGTTGCTGAAGTTTTTGCCCCAGTTGTAATTCAGATGCCAGACTTGGTGTCTGAGCAAGCCACAGCACACCCATCGGTAGCTGCTCCTGTTGCATCTTCCACACAGATTATTGAATCCCCTTCACCGGTTATTCCAGCCTCACCACATATCACAGAAAATGCTGGCACTCTGATTTCTTCTGAAATTATTGTTTCAAAGCCAACGCCAGGTCCAAAACCAACTCCTGCACCAAAACCAAAACTTACACAGGAAACAGTCCCTACTTCAGACAGTGTTTCAGCTCTTCAAAATTTAACTCAAAAACCTTTGGCTGGTGCAATACATGAACCACTTTCAGCTGGTGAATCAGCCACTACAGATAAACAAGCGGTTGCACCAATAATTGCTCCAAAAGTAGACCATGTAAAAACTCCTACTACTTCCGCTGCTACACCTATTGTTCAGCCTCAAAAAGAACCTTTAACACAAACTTCCGCTGTTGTTCAAATGCCCGATCTTGTGTCCCCTGCATTAGACTACCCAGTTCTAGAACAAACTCCAGTTGTAGCACCTACCCTACCATCTACTCCACTATCCCTATCCTATCAGACTCCTACAATTACCCCCACTGTTGCCCAAATGCCAGACCTGGTTACATATCCATCTCAATCAATCTCTGTAACTTATCCAATACCTTCTCTAACCTATGCTCCACTTCCAGCTACAGTTTCAGCAGTGGATCAAGCACCTATATCTGTTGCAACAGTGGTATCGGCCTCAATACCAGCAAAGGTTCTCTCTACAGACCAGACCAGCTCAGCTGTTGAACAAGTGGCCATGCCACCTTCTGCTCAATCCAGTATTCCTGCTCAAGCAAAAGAGACTCCAACCAGCGTTTCTATTCCAATTCCTATTCAGAGGCCAGCAGAAACCAGATTACACATGGGACCCCAGTTAGGCCAAGCGGTCACAATTTCACCTCCAGCAGATCAGCATATTGCTGCAAAGACAGTCTCTGTTGTTTCTCCCACTGTTACTACGACTGTTGCTTTTGGAGCTTCACCCTCCCAACCAGTTCAATCAATGATGACCAAAATTCAGCCAAGGATGGTGGAAATACAGATGGAAAATGTACCAGATGATGGAAAACAGTCAGTTTCACAAATCATTTCTCCTGCTGTACAGACACAGCAAGGTCAAGTTGTTGTCAGACTGCCAAATCTTGAAAATGTGGTGGTTAAAACAACTCCTGAAGATGTGAGAGGCCACCCTGTTGTTGTTAGTGTTTCTCCTTTTACTTATCCAACCACAATATCCAGTTTCATCACTGATTCAACAGTTCCTCCTTGTGTGATATCTGTAAAGCCCCATGTTTCTCAAGAAAGAACAGATAAACCAGTGATTTCATTTCCACCACCTCCTCTAGCTTCACCTCCAGAATTGCCATATAGCACAGTACCCAAGGCTGGTTTTAACCAGCAAAAGACTATTCCAGCTTCCTCATCAGTTACAGCAACTCTACCTGAACCCCCACCAAATGTGGCCAGCATGATGATAAAACCAGCTGTGAGCCCAACACACAAATCACCACCTCCTGTTCCCCCAAAACCTGTATGTATTCCCTCAGGACTGGTATTTAGTCACAGATCAAGAGAGAGCGTAAAGCCACCAGTTAGCCCCGAGCCGGTAGTTGTTCAAACAGTTCGTGCTGCAACTTTGCCAAGAACAAGGGAACCTCCAAATGCGTTGTCACTAAGTTTGACCGCCCCTGTAGAGACCAAGCATAGTGCTTCATCACCAAAATCACCTTTGTCACCGAGATTTGCAAGAACTCTTGAAACCTATGTGGTAATAACATTACCCTCAGAACCAGGATCACCTGTAGAGGGCATTACAACTCAAGCACCGATGAGAAGATCATCATTGCCAACTCCCAGACAGCAGGTTCCATCTGAAGCTCCAAGAGTGTTTGCTCCAGTTGCAGTGGATGCACCTGTGTCATTAATTTCAGCACAAATTGTAGCAACCCCACCAAAGGCTACCCCAGCTTTAAATACAGCAGCACCCCTTGAGGTGGTGGCAACTGAATTTGCTTCAGTCACAGCAGAGACTCATCATATCAAACTAGCTACAGATTCAAGACAAAGTATTACGGAACCTTGCGTAACGGTCAAAGAGCTGCCAGTTACTTCTGTAAAAACATTTGTTTCAGCACCACTTGTAATGGCACCATCAGGAGTAGCACAGACTATGACTGTTGTTCCTCATATCACAATGGAGAATACAGTGCATTCCCCATCTGCGTTTATAACATCATATGATACAGCACCAGTTGTAATGGCACCTACTGCTTTGATTTCAGCAGCACCTGTTGCAGCTCCACCACCACCGCCACCACCGCCACCGCCCATTGCTATGGAACCAACAGCATATCCGACAATGATGTACCCCACACCTTCCTTGAGTTCTCCTCTTCCCATGGCTCCAGTCTCAGTGGTGCATATATCAAAACCATTAGAGGAGGTACCAGTAGCCTTAGCCCCAGTTCCTGCTGAGTCTCTTCCTCACTATACAGTGGGTGGTGTGCAACAGGAACCTGAGATGCAACAAATGCAAACAACATATTCTGTTCCAATAACAATAACCCAGATACCAGTCCCAGCTCAACATGCAGACATTCCTGGTTTGGATATGGAAGAAGTACTAATAGTTTCAGCTCCTGAAGAGGCCTTAACTGAACTGGGTTCATCACCAGTACCAATAACACAGCTTCAAGAGCAGCAAACTGTTTATGAGCAAAAACACGAAATTCCAGCAGTGACCTCTGCAACAACTGTGCCAGCAGTACCAGTCACATTTACCCAATTTACAAAATCTGTTGAGAGTCAAGAAATTTGTGGACAAGATAAAGTTATATCAAGCATGAGCCAAGTCTACTCTGCAATCTCAACAACTGAGCAGCGTCCTGATGCATTGCCTAATCTTGTAACCCAAGTTGTCACAACTGAAGTGCAAAGAACAACAACTGTGTCAGTTGTCCAGGAGAGGATTCCTGTCGAACCCATACCTGAACCTGTGAGTGCTACAGTCAAAATCCATCCAGAAGTCCACCCAAAGCCTAAACAGAATGGAAGAATACACTACCCTAGTGACGTTATAGATCTTACGACATTTAAAGTCAACGTTACAATGACTGACCAAGGAATGGATCTGACAGCCCAAGATTCAAGTAGGTCTTCCTTGTCAAGTGAATCAAGTGGACGACAGGCCACTGCTGTACAGCCTGAAATTGTGAATCTTAGTGCTGAAATAATCCCCACTACAACACTCTCTGTTGTAACTGACAGCATAACAATTGTCACTTGCACAGCTACAATTGCCTACAACAACAACAAAGTTGACAAGCCTCTGGACCTGGGCAATGCTACTTCAGTGCCTCTTCCACTTACCACATACAATCCATTTGAGCCACTTGCTCAGATAGTGTACAGACCAGTGAATTCGCAACCTAAGCCTACAACCAGTGCGGAGATTCCTATTAACCTTTCATACAGAGCTGTTGCAAGCACAGATCCTACTCTTATGCCTGTTACTATAGCCCCAGTGAGCTTCACAAATGGCACTGCTGGTGTACCAATACATACAGAGCCATCGGCTGTTGGACCTGTAGACCTCACCACGTCTAAGCCAATGAAAACCATGGTTGCTTTGTCCTCATCTACTGGAGTGGTCACAACTGTTTTGGAAGATGACGGTACACCAGTTGATCTAACATCTGGAAGACGGACTGTTTGCTGTGATGTGATTTACAGGCTTCCTTTCACAGGGAGCTGCAGAACACAGCCTCCTGTGACCACACAACCAGACAATCAAATTGATATCGCCACAACGCCTGTCATTGAAGATCTCAGTACCATGAAGGCTTCGATATCCGACAGTAATTTCAAAGAGGCTGGACTCTTTAGTTATGAAAGGAAGAATGGATTCACCTATCAGAATGGGGCATCTGAGGGGGCTATTGACTTGACATCTGCTAAAATGTCAACAGGTCAGTATAACGGTGCAAATGTATTACTAGTTTATTTGTTTATTCATTTGCATGTTAAAAATGTATTATTTATTGGTTATGTCCCTTATTTTTTTTTTGATGCACTCTCTGAATGTCTTAATTTTCATTTTTGTCTTTTTCTGTTCTTTTTTTAAACACAGATGCATGCATTTGCCTCCGTGTTGTCCCTCAGTGTTTTGGCTTTGCATCCTGCTAATCTGATGACACTGACAAGATCTTTGCATGCTCTTTGGCTTCCATTTCATTTTCATAAGTTAATGTTGCATGAATCAGAGGAATTATTCATTTAGATACTGATGCTGCTGCTATTTTTGTTTTCCTAACATAACAGAAGAAGCCTTAGACTACTCAAAGAAAGGCGCTTTGGCATTTACTGGGATCACCACATCTCCATATTCTCAAGGAACAACATTTGGCATTAACAGTTTACTAAGATCGACAAATGGCATTGTTTACTCATCTGTTGCTGCACCCGTTCCCTCCACATATGCAATCACAACTCAACCAGGTTCAATATTTAGCACAACCACCAATTCTACTGAGCCAGTTTCAGCACTTCAAAATCAGCCCGCTCCATATGGCTTTGTACACACCACAGACACAGACCAAACAATATTCCCACAATCTGATATATCAAAGGATATTCTACCTTCTGCATTAGCCAGTCTTCTTCCCTCCCTGACAGCCTTCCCTGAGCTCTACTCGGATGCTACTCTTGAGGCAATAGCTGCCTCACTGGACATGCTGGTATCTCAGAATTTCCCTGATTTAGATGACAGTAAGAGCCAGCAGTACAAGGCTGAACATGAGTTCTTACAATTAGAGAAGTTGAAACAGCTGTGTCTAGCTGAAGAACTTGAATGGGAGAGGCAAGAGATACAGCGTTACCGTGAGCAAGAGCAGATCATTGTTCAGAAGGAGCTTGAGGAGCTTCAGAACATGAAGCAGCAACTTCTAATGCAGCAAGAAGAGGAACGCAAAGCCCAACTTATTCTTCAACAAGAAACCTTTGCACAGCAGCAACTTCAGTTAGAGCAAATCCATCGATTACAGCAGCAACTTCAACAACAACTAGAAGAGCAAAAGGTATACCCATATGGGTTTGGGCCATGTGAGGGTATGTCCCCACCCTTGAACTCAGACATCATACTTGACTCAAAATATTCCGGGGGAGATAATGGACAGTACTGGCCAGTAAAGGATGACAATTCAATGTCATCTGTAGTGTCCACCCATGACACCACTTCAGGTCAAAACTGGCTAACAACAACAACAACTGGGGCTTTTGCACAGTATGGTTCAAGCATTCCTGTAATGAGTGCACAGACAAAGGATCAAATGCAGTTATCCACAAACCTGCCAGATACATCCAAGCAAGAGCAAAATGTGGGTTTAAGTGGAAAGAAATTGGTTGAGAGTGGTGTTCAAACAGATGATGAAGATGGGGTTGAAAAGATTCCTTCTGGTAGAAGGAGAAGAAGTAGGAGAAGTGTAGATAGCTGTGTGCAAACTGACGATGAGGATCAGGATGAATGGGATGCCCCCGTTCGCAGCAGACGCAGGTCTCGTTCCAGCAGATATGCTGATGGAGAGAAGGGGAAAAGCTCCAAGGTATCAAGTATTGCGATTCAGACTGTAGCAGAGATTTCAGTTCAGACAGAGCATTCAGGGACAATTACGAGATCTCCTGTTCGGGCTCAGGTGGACACAAAAGTAGATTTACACAGAGAGGGCCAAACGGAAAGCGATTCAGATATTACATCAGACAGAGATAAAAGACGTCTAGGTCCTGCTGAGATAAGTGTTAGCACACACTTGACAGCTGATGATGTTGGAACCTCATTAGTTACCAAATCTCCAAAGGTATTATGCTCCCCAGTTTCACCAGTGTCACCTGGGAAAAGCTCACAGAAGATGCTTACTGCTGATTCATCAAGGCATCTCAGTAGTCCAAGATCACTAAGGGCCTCACAACGATCACTGTCTGACAAGTCACTCAGTCCGACAACTGAGGACAGAATGATGTACCAGTACTCAGACACCTACTCAGTAAGTACTGCACTTTAAAATGGACTTTTCTTGTTATCTACAGGACAAATTTGTTGTATTTTGTCCTCTCTTAATGATTGCATTATATATGATGTCTATCACTTGCTTGTTTGTCTTTTTATTTCCTTTTTATTTTTTTTGAATCAACAGAGCAAAGGTTCCCAGAGCGGCACACCGGTTGGCACTCAGAAGAAAGTGAAACGCACGCTACCTCATCCACCACCGGAAGAAGATACCCTCATTGGCCTCTCGGGGTACACCACTGCTTCTGCCAGAAGACGAATGTGCAGGAACACCACTATGGCGCGGGCCAAAATCCTCCAAGACATAGACAAAGAGCTGGATTTAGTTGAACGTGAGTCCTCAAAACTCCGTAAGATACAGGCAGAGCTTGATGAGGAGGAGAAAGAGATAGATGCTAAATTGAGATATCTGGAGATGGGTATAAATCGAAGAAAAGAGGCTTTACTGAAAGAGAGAGAGAAGAGGGAGAGAGCCTACTTACAAGGAGTGGCAGAAGAGCGAGACTACATGTCAGATAGTGAGGTCAGCAACATCAGAGAGGCACGAGGTAATGGTCATGGACTAGAACGGCCACGGACTGCCCCACAGTCAGAGTTTAACCAGTTCATTCCACCACAGACTGAGTCTGAGTCACAGTATGCACAACTTACGAGCCCATACTCACATTATCAGTACGCATCCCAGACAAGTCAGTATCCTCAACAGACATTGTACCAGCAGCAGTCTCTTTACCATCAGCAGGTGTCCCCCTACCAATCTATCTACTCATCAGTGCCCTCACTTAATCAGCAGTCCCAGCAGACTGGCTATGACCATTCCTCACTCCTTCTGATGCAACAGAAACCCCGTCAGACTACTTTGTCTGACTTAGAACCAAAGATTACGACAAACTATGAGGTCGTACGCAACCAGCCCCTCCTAATTGTCCCTACATCCACAGAGAGTGCCTACGGAGTTTCCCATCTTGGTGGTAAATACAGTAGCCTTGATCTGAGGATGGGCCTGGAAGAGAGAGCCAGCATGGCCAGCAGTCCCATGTCCAGCATATCAGCTGAGTCCTTCTATGCAGACCTCGATCATCACAATGCCAGGAACTACGTCTTGATTGATGACATCGGCGAACTCACAAAGAGCTCCACGGGACTCAGTTCAAGCTTCAGTATAGCCGATAAGGATATCAGCAAAGCTGACCGACTTCTCCGGACTGCCGACGTTCGTCGGACGCCAGATGTGGCAGACTTTCTTGGTCCTCTTCAGGCTGCTTCCCGATTGCATTCATATGGTAAGGCAGACGAGGATTCCATGGAGGAGCCATATGAACTGAAGATGTTGAAACAACAAATTAAGCAGGAGTTCCGGCGCGGTACAGATAGTCTCGAACAGCTTACTGGCCTGCCTCACTACCTCCACTCTGACACTAGTTTTAGGCATTTCCCCAAAGCTGAGAAATATAGCATTGGGAGACTGACTTTGGAGAAGCAAGCTGCCAAGCAGCTTCCTGCCTCCGTTCTTTACCAGAAACAGCTAAAGAATAAAAAAGCCCTTATTGACCCCAAAATTACAAAGTTTTCGCCTATCCAAGAGAGCAGGGACCTTGAACTAGATTACAGCAGCTTTTTGGCCTCTGCCAGCTCAGTTAGTGGGTTGTCTGCCAGGGCAAGGCTCCTGCAGGACGAGATCACATTTGGTCTTAGGAAGAACCTAGTGGAGCAACAGAAATATTTGGGCTCAGCTCTTGGCGCTAACCTGGCTCAGTCACTCAACTTTGGACAATCTCTCAACCTAGGGCCTACCATAAGGTCTTCCCTTCACGAAGACGGCACCTACCCCAGTGGCACTCGGTCAAGACCTTCCTCTAGGCCTTCCTCTGTATATGGACTGGACCTGTCTATCAAAAGAGACTTGTCAAACTCCTCACTACGCCTGAAAACAGAGGGTGAGGGCATGGATTCCCAGTTTGTATCTAGGGCTAAACCAACAAGTCTGCCAATTAGTCAGAGCAGGGGTCGAATTCCCATTGTTGCACAAAACTCTGAAGAAGAGAGTCCACTGAGCCCTGTTGGTCAGCCAATGGGCATGGCCAGAGCATCTGCAGGTCCACTCCCACCAATCTCGGCAGACTCACGGGACCAATTTGGCTCCAGTCACTCTCTTCCAGAGGTCCAACAGCACATGAGAGAGGAGTCCAGGACAAGTGGCTATGAACGGGACATTGCCTTTATAAAGGATGACCTTCAGGGGGCCATGTCAGATAGCGAAGGTAAATTTGTTATGAGATCTGTTATCTTCAACCCCAGCTTCTATTGATATGCATCTTTTGTACGGCTCTGAATGCATTATTTATATCTGTGTGTAAATTCAAATGTTACATTTTCCTTTACTTTTCTCATCTTTTGTCTCGGAATTTTGCTTTACACTTTGCAGACTGTTACATTTGCATGATGTCATCCTCTTAAATTTATATTTTCATCTACATATGTATACATAATAGATTTTTATGTATAAAAGTTTGCCTTGTGTTTCTCAATGAATTTGCATGCTACTTACATGCAAAAGGAAACTGGTTGTTTCCTTTACCATTATTGTTCTGTCATATAAGTAGAGAAGCAATTAAAAAGATCTTAAAAACTATTCATTCAGCTAAGCTAATTCATTATAGACTCAGTGCCTGTGCTATTTATCACAGCCCTGCAGTTGACGAGGACACTGATCTGCCTTCGATTTATGAAGTCACAACATCCTATAATTCTGTCAGAATCATTTAGTGACTGGTTATCTTAAGAAGGCAGTACACTGTTTATGAATTATATAAATGAAATTGTGATCTTGTTTTGTGCCGTATTTGGGGGGAAAACAGTTATGCGGTTGATCGGTAGAATATAAATTCTTCCACTAGCTGCCAGTATCTTCCTCTAACTTGAGTCATTTATTTAAAGACATTCTCAAATGTTATATTAATGGGAGTACCTTGTTTAGTTTGTCTGGTTTTCATTAATCCAAAACATTTCATATTGCTAAAATGCAAGTGTGTCATCGCATTGACTGGACAAAATTAATGTAGTGAATTTATATTTTTTCTCTCTCCCCTTTTTAATTAGACAAATCTGTGCGTTTGATAATTAAATTATATGAGCGACTGTTATATGAGCTTTAGTCAAAGTTAATCTGGTTATAACATGCATTCACAGGAACTTAGTTTTCTATTAACTCCAAATCAACTACTTTTAACTCACTTGTTTAACAATTTTCTTCATGTAATGTTAATGTCTGTCTTTGGTGTTTCCAATTTTCATGCTCAATAAATTCTTGCTATTTCAGTTATTTTTGCATGGCTTATGAATGGGAATTTAAAAACATCTTGCATGTTACATGACAAATAATATTTTTTTTTCCAGTGAATTTTCTATTAATTCTCTTTCTGAGTGTTTTATATATTTTGTACTATCATACTATGTTATTGAAATGAACTTTATGCAAGTATTACCATTTAAAATCACCAAGGTATTGAAGTGTTTTAAAGGTCAGTTTTATAAGTAATATGTGAGATCATTACACAAATGGTTTGGCTAATGAATATAATGATTCGTTCAATTAATTGTAAGATATATTTTTAATTTTTATGCTTTCATGTCACTCTCGATGCCAAAAAGACAACAGCACTGAGAAGCATTTTAAAATCCACTTTAGAGTGCGATATTATTTTGAACGTCAAGCTATTTGAGAAGTTTAACATAAGCTAGGTGTAAAGATGTTATAAACAAACAGAGTGCAAAGTCTAAAAATGTGTTGGTTTACAACACTAAATGCTCCACTGGGTTTGCACAGATGTGACCCCAGTTTCTGTCTTGAGAAAATCAGGAACGATTTGTGCTTCTGAAGCAACCTATTTAGCTTTGCTTACTTTTACAGTCAAAGGAACATTCCAGGTTCAAAAAGCTATATAAACAAGCAGACGTAATAAATCACAGCTGTTTTAAAGCCACCCATTTTACTTTAAAACATATTTTATGTGGTTTCTGCAAATATGTCATAAATGCTGTCAGTAGAGCCTAGTTTTGAACCTGGGACTGGTATTGTTAAAGAAATTGCTTGTATAGCTTTGTGTAAACCTTTAGCACATTTTATAAATATTACATCGAATTATCATTACTTTTATGGGGTTAACTTACAGAATGCTGAATGTATTTAAAGGCTCTCTACAGTAAAATATTGACTACAGTGATGTATGCTTAGAATTTTTAGATAATTGCATGAATTAGAGATTTAGAATTAGAAGTACATCATCCACTTCCACTGCAAATATAACAGTGTGTTTTTTATTGGCAAAACATAGCTCTGTTTTAAGGCTAATTTTACTATGAATTCTCTGAAATACAATGTTTGCACTACAGCTGGAGGTCCTAGCTGGAATGTGAAAGGTGAGAACTGCTGTTCAACAACCTTCCAAATATCATTAAGCATAAACCTACTTTCATGCGTGCCATAGTCTTGAGTGACGGGCATTTCTAAGTGGTGCACCTCAGACCCATCATGGTGTTCATTATCACTGCACTTCCTCAAGGTCTCTCTGACATGGCCTGATCATATCAACCGGGGCACATACATGTCTACATACGAGCACATATGTGTGGAAACCGTGGCAGAAGTTACCTAGAACAAGTTAGGAAATGTCCCACTAGTAATTTACCCTGCCTCACCAAAACTAGGACCTAAAACTAGATGCTGTTTTGGTGGTGCAAGGTAAAAGTCATTAGAGAGAAATGTCCTTCTGATAGTGTGTTGGCCAGAATAGCAGTTTTCCATAGGCCATAGGTTCGCCATGGTCACCGCATCTTCTAACTCGGTAATAAAATGAAGGCAATGTTGATTTAAGGTGACATTTCCTTGCAGAAGGACAGCACGTCAAGCTCTTTACTGCAAATCTCCTGCAGAGACAGATCCAGTTGTCAGTTTTCTTCTCACTCTATTAGGAGTTAAATGATGATTTGTGGTATACTGTAGTGCTGCCTCATGAATAAAAAATGCTTCGCTTACACAGTATTGTAATCAAGGCACCTGCAGGTTGTGCAAAATACTCAGTAAACAAAACAGAAGATATTGTGCACCTGATCTATTTTAGGTATGTGCTGACATGTCTGCCCTAGCTCGAGTTATGAATTATTCCAGGAATTCCCAATGTCTTTGAAGAAAGTGCTAGACTACTTGAAATGGAAGCTTATAGCAGCAGGCCCATATACAGTCTTGCAGGATGCAAATCTATCATATTAGCATTGCAACTTCGTAGGTGAGAATAAGTACACTGCAAAAAGTCTTGATTGGTATTTTTGTCTTGTTTTTACGATTAAAATGTCTGAACATTCTTAGGACGAAACAAGATTAGTTTACTTGAGAGGCAAAATTGCATATTTTAGGAATTAATGTTTAATTGCACTTGTTTTTCTTACACTCTTAAAAACAAAGGTTCTTTATCAGCATTGATGTTTCCATAAAGAATCTTTTATGGAACCTTTCCATTGTGTTTAGTTTAAGAACTGTTCACTGAAAGGTTCTTTAGGAAACCAAAAGTGGTTCTTCAGTGGAAACTCTACATATCCCCCCTTTGAACCTTTCTTTTAAGAGCAGGAATCTAACAAAACTGAATAAAAAATTGTGTTTATATTTGGTTTTAGATTTTAACACAATTTTGCATCTCAACTAAATTTATCTTTAAGAATGTTGATGTAAAAACAGGTGAAAACACTAATTAAGAAACTGTTCGGCGTGCAGTGAATGGTTTTAGCATCATGAAAGTCTGGTTTTATACAACAAAAGCTGTGGTTTTGTTTGAGTAGTGTTTTACTTGTATATGCTAACTAGTAGAGAGTGTACTAACAGAAAATGTACTAATCATCAGACATATGGTAAGGCATCTCATCATCACACTGTTGTATGATGGTGTGTGTATGTGCGTATATCTGCTGTGGTTCGGTCCCACAGCAGTCTATCAAATTCTCGACGCATGACATGTAGCCCAATTCTGAAGGGACACAGCATGCATGTTCATGTGTGCATGCCTCGACACACCGTCTCAGATCATTGCTTTTTCTGCCCTCACCATCCTCTATCACTGCTTCCCCTGGGGTCAGGCTACTTAGTACATTTAGCATTTATCTAAACCAATGCTCTTGATTTGAGACCTTGTGGAGGGGAGGTTAGTGTCCAAACCTTTTGAAACATAGATGTTGTTCTTGGAAGCCCTGACCCAAATCCATCAAGCTGTCGGTTTAAACACTCTAGCAAAAAAAGTGTCCCCAACTGGGGGTGGTGAAGGGATGGTTGTCTGGGAGAAAAGTAGTGGAGTGGGACACATGCCCCAGTTTTGTCACTTGTGATGCTACAGTGGATGCTTTCTTCCTGTCTTCTAGCATATCACCTTCAGCATGAAGAGACGGACTGGTTTGACAAACCCCGCCAGGGACGTGGTGGACCAGAAGCCGGGCCAGAGAGAAGACAGGTAAAGTGGCACCCGCAGGGTGATTTTGCCAAGTAGGATGTGTTCCTGGAAACTTTTGTTGATCCTGGAATGACATGCGTATCAAAAACCATAGTTTTTTGGGGTAAACATTACAGTATTTTTCTCCATATAGTGAACTTCAAAGGGGATCAGCGGGTTGAAGGTCCAAATTGCAGTTTCAATGCAGCTTCGAAGGGCTCTACACGATCCCAGCCGAGACATCTAGCGAAATGATCTGTCATTTTCTAAAAAAATGTAAATGTATATACTTTTTAACCACAAATGCTCATCTTGCACTACACTGTAAAAAACTATTTGTTGAGTCAACTTAAAATAATTTGTAACCTGGCTGCCTTAAAATGTTAAGTTCAGTCAACTCAAAAAAAGTTTAGTCAACTTGAAATGACAACTTAGATATTTGAGTTAACTTAAAAAATAATTTAGTTTGTTAAACTTAAAAGCTGGGTAACCCAGCTGCCTTAAAATTTTAAGTTGAATCAACTCAAAAATCTAAGTTGTCACTTAGTACAACTTAACATTTCAAGTTGACTAAACTTATTTGAGTTGACTGAACTTAAAATTTTAAGGCAGCAGGGTAACAAA